>JAODAL010014356.1:0-87779 GCA_025379985.1 Phyllomedusa bahiana | reverse complement strand
CCAATTTTAACCTTATTATCGATGTTTGGAAAAATTTATCACAAAAAAACCCTTGCCATTTCAACTTTGTCGATAAAAATCGCACCTCCCCATAAGTAATAAAAAGCCCTAATCTCCCCAAAACTTTTTATTTGAGAAGCATTGCCCTCCGGGCTTCTGAGAGTGATTCCCCAAAATAATTCAATGGTTTTTTTTTCCTCCAAACCCTTTTCGGATTGGGGACGACTCCCCTGGGGTCAATGATGCGACCCCATGTGCTCCACCCCAGAAAATTTTAAGCCAAAATTTGCAATTTGTCCACCCCGGGGGCCCTTTTTGACACTACAAAACCTCACAGAAACCCTTTTTTAAAAATCGATTTTTTTAGACAAAATTAAAGCTCTCCTGTTGCCCAACGGTGAGCCCCGGCTGCCGTCACCCACGTTAACCCGGGGCCCCAGCTGCCGGGCCAGATTAAGTGGGCGGTGGAGCCCAGGCTAGCGTCTGTCCTCTTTAAACGCAGGTTTGTTGCCGGGGCCCGGGGTTTAAAGTGGGGGGGTGAGACCCCAGGCTGGCCCCCCGTCATCTTTTTAACAGTAAAAACCCTTATGACGCAGCAATGAAAACAGTCATGCTGAAGCAGAGTGGGGAAAGTGTGAGTAGACCCCCAGCCTTCCCAGTACACGTCAAGGACCTGGGTAGCGCTTGCCTCCGTAGGTTTTGGGACCAATTGAGCTTCACTTGGAAATACTGGTGGTTAACGCTCCTGTTCCCCCCAGTTGCCTTTTTTGGGGCATTTTTTTTTCTATTTTACTCAACGTGCGAAAAAATTGTTTGTTTTTTTGTTCTGTCCATTTTTTATCCCAGCCCTGAAAAAACCTACTCTGGTCAGTCTTCCTGTACCCCCCTTTCCCTTCAGAGGAATTTTTTTACCGCTATTTTTCATGCAAGTTTTTTAGTGTTTAATTCAAAAAACACTTTTTTAAAATGGATGGAATCCCACCAGTCTTTGTTTCTTTTTTTTTAATTGTTTTAAAATGGGTTGTCTCAATACAGGGTTTGATAGATTTTAAAGATCTTGCAAAAAAAGTCTTTTGCAAAAAAAGTGTCCTTTAAACAGTGTTCCCAATTTCTTGTTTGACAACCATCCCCCTTGAGCACTTTGACAATTGTGAAGAACAACTGTTTTTTAAAAAACCACATTTTGAAAAATGGACCTGTAGCCTAGCTGCATTTCACAGCAAAATCCCCCCAAAAATTCAAAAAGACCCTAGGCCATTTTTTGGGACAATTGTGAAGAACAAATTTTTTGGGGAAAAAATTTTTTTAGAATAGGCCCTGATTTTTTGCTGCTTTTTAAAGCACAGCCCCAAAAAAATTAAAATATGATTTCTCAGTCATGTTAAAAATTGGGGAAAAATGCCATTAAAAGCCACTTTTCTGTTCCAAAGGCAATAATTATAGCTGTATCTCACAGCAACCCCTCAAAAACCATTGCAAGCAAAAAAACTTTAAAGTAAATGGTAAAGGGGATACGGTGTTGTCAAAAACCTTTGCTGTCTTTTACAGTCTCTCACAGAAAACCAGAAAAATGAATTTGGGGAAACCCGAGAAAAAAAAATTGCAGTAAAAAAATTCTTTTAAAAAAAAGTTTTCAAAGGCCATTTCTGTTTAAGGTAATGTGAATTAACCCGGGAAAAATAACGGTGACCTCGGCAAATTTGGGGCCACAAAATCTAGGATCCAGCCTGATTCATCTTATGAAAGTCAAAAAATCCACTTATCTGTGGAAAGCCGATGCTTTTTTTGTAATGACTCCTCCACTGTGCGAGGTCCGCTCAGTTATGTGGCTGCTGGGAGGACAACACCCCTATGGCGTGGCGAGCACTGGACATTCATCCATTTTTTGGGTACCCAAAAACTCATCTTTGAGAGCGTTGTTTTGCACCAGACTTAAATGGGGCTTGTGTGTTGGATGCTGCCCTGAAATTTCATCGTTTGGGGGAGTGGTAAATAAAGATTTTCAGAGGGCACCATTAGGTTCTGCCCCCTTCCTGCTGTGTGCTTCCGCTTTTGGGTCTTGGGACTTTGCTGTCCGTCTGATGTTGTTCCACCGTACTTTGAGGAAGTGAAGAGACCAACGATGTTCCCCGTTGATCAATCCAAGGTTCCATTTCCTGCATTTTTTCTCTTTTGGGGGGGGTGGAAGGAAAGTGCTGAGTTTTGTTTTGTACCGGGGATCCAGGAGGGTGGCCACCCAGTAACTGTTTCTTCATTTTTTGATGGCCTTAATGCGAGGATCATGTTGGGAGAAAATGGAGCATCCAAGCACTCTTTGTGAGAGGTGGAGCCTTGATTTCCAAGCCTCTGGGTCAAGGGGCAACTAGCAAACTCATCTTCCTCATCTTCCCCCTTCCGCCTCAAATTCGCGCCAACTTTTTCCCAAAGGCAGGACGTTGGAAACGTCGGTGTCTAGGAATACCTCCTCCTCCCTCGCTTCCTCCGGCAAAAGCTTAAAACACAGCCCTGACTTGCCTCAGATGATGCACCTGAGAGCTGAGGCGCCGCCTTTGCACTAGCCTGGACCCCGAACCACTCCCTAATGAAGACCGATAAAATTGAGAAACTGTGGGGCCCTTGTGGATTCGACGGAGAGAAAGGCTCCGTGTCCGCATCTGTGTCCGTCCCCTCCTCCGTCGCTGGCGGGACCTGATGTTTCAGAGTGTCCAACGATCGTTCCAGAACTAAGATCACCACAATGCTCATGCTGACTGTTGCGACCGGCGCCCGCGATCCCTCCTGCGGGCGCCGGCGCAGCTCTGCCCCGGTCCCCGGGACGAGTGCCGCCGCTGCCCGGGTGTCAGGCGGCGGGCGCACTCGCCCTCTGGTGCACCAGTACTTCCCCGGCCGCGCTCCTGTGTCCCTGCACCCTCCTGCTGTCCGGCGCGCAGCCCCTGTGATCTAAGGCCCCGGCGCGCGCCGGCTCTGTGAGATTTAAAGGGGAAGTGCGCCGGTACTTGGGTAATTCCCGGGCACTGCGTGTATTTCCCCTGGGCGCTTCCGCCCGCTCCCTGCCGGATCTTCAGTGCCTTGCCTATTGAGAAAGCGTTCCCTATTGCCTCGTCCTAAATCTACGTTTTTCCGTATCCTGCTTCCGTCTCTTGACCACGAATCTCTGCCGCTGCCCTGACCGCCTGCCAGTCCACGACCACGAACCATAGCCGCCTGCCCTGACCTTCTGCCTGACCCCGACTACGAGCCTGCCTGAGATTTTGCACCACGCTTTTACTTCGGCTGCCACCGCAAGCAAGTCACGTCAGGGGTAACGACATGGTAGACTCCCGCCGCAGCAAGTCCATCCCGCTTTGCGGCGGGCTCTGGTGAAAACCCGGACCTACTTAGATTCCGATCCCTGGCGTGGCTTACACCAACGCTGGTGGTGGTCCAGTGGATCCACTTCCGCGTCCGGAACCGTAACAGTAAGACCCGCCATGGATCCCGCCAAGGTACCGCTCCCCAGTGTGGCGGACCTCTTTCGCGTGGTGACCCGACAGTCTCAGCAACTGGCCCAGCAGGGGCAACAGCTGGATCAGTTGACCACCATGGTGCAGCAGCTCGTCACCGCCCAGCAGCAACCTCCACCTCCTCCTGTGGCCGCTCCCGCTCCGGCGGACCCCCACTGGCCCCGTTGGGACCAAGCTCCGTTTGTCGCTGCCTGCCAAATTTGCCCAGTGATCCCAAGCTCTGCAGGGGTTTTCTCACCCAGTGCACCATGCAATTGATTTAAAGGGGGGGAAACCAAATTCCTGTCTGAACGTTCCAAGTGGCGTTTGTGGTCAGCCTGTTGCCCGGGAGGCCCTGGCCTGGGCTACACCTCTATGGGACAGGAGCGATCCTGTGATGCGGATCTGCTGCCTTCCCCCCTGAATTCCGCAGTGTCTTCGAGGAGCCAGCCCGAGCTTTCTTCTGCAGAGACGGCACTCTTGAACCTACGCCAGGGTGAAACTTCAGTCGGAGAGTACGCATTTACAATTTCGCACCCTGGCATCAGAGTTGTCCTGGAATGACGCCGCCCTGCGCGCCACCTTTAAGAAAGGTTTTTCCAGCAGTATCAAGGACGCCTTCCGCAAGAGATTTGCCATCCTCTTTAAGCGAATTAATCCACCTGCCCCCCTCGCATTGACGTGCGCTTCGCAGAGAGGCAAGAAGAGCTCCGCCAAGATCGTGACCTGGCGCGACCCCGCCCTCTTGCCATGCTGGCTCCGGTGTTCCAGAGGCCTCCACTGCCGGCTTCCTCTACCATCTGAGGAGGAACCATGCAGGTGGATCAAGTCCACATTTCTGAGCAGGAATTATCCCGTCGGCGCGCACAGAAGCTATGTCTGTACTGCGCCAGTCCGGATCATTTTCGGAGGAGCTGTCCGCTTCGCCCCCACGTCCGGGAAACGCCCCCACCCAGGGGTATGTTGGGGAGGCATCCCTAGGTGGGAAAGCTTCCTCCCACGCCTGACTATGCAGGTGAGATCAGGATGACTCTGGTCTTGTATTCCAGGCTCTGCGTTCCTGGACTCCGGTTCCGCCGGGAACTTTATCCACGCAGCCCTTGTATCCCGTTACCAGCTTCCTGTGGTTAGTCTTGAGAAGCCGTTGGTGATATCCTCCGTCACAGGTTAGCTGCTTGGAGGACGCCCTCCCGGTACAGGACCAAGCCCGGGGACCTCCACGTGGGCGCCCTGCATAAGGAGAAGATCTCCCTCTATGTACTGTCTCGGTCTTCCTCTGCGATCCTGTTGGGGCTCCCGTGGCTGCAGCGCCATGCCCCTATGCTTAATTAGATTACAGGCGAGGTCGTGCACTGGGGACCGGACTGCTGGAACTCTTGTCTGGTGGCACCTCGCCTGGTGCGCTCCGTTCCTTCCCAACCGTCCTCCAGGCCTCGCAGTTTGCCCACGGGAAAACCGGGATTATGCGGACGTCTTCTCGGAGAATCAGGCCGGGGAGCCTTTCCGTCTCATCGCCCTAGGACTGCCCTATCGATCTACTGCGGGAGCCAGTCCTCCTAGGGGCAGGGTTTAACCACTGTCGGTAAACCGGAGACCCAGGCCATGTCGACCTACATTCGGGACAACCTGCAGAAGGGGTTTATAGCAATCTCCTCCCCGGGGGGGGCAGGATTTTTCTTCGTGCAGAAGAAAGATGGCTCCCTTTAAAGGCCGTGTATCGACTATCGGGGCCTTAAAAAATCACGGTGAAAAAACCGCTATCCCTTGCGCTGATCACGGAACTGTTTGACCGGCTTCGCGGAGCAAAAATTTTCTCCAAGTTTGACCTGCGAGGGGCCTACAACCTCATCCGCATTCGAGAGGGGGATGAGTGGAAGACTGCTTTTAACACACGGGATGGGACACTTTGAATTTTCTCGTCATGCCCCTTTTGGTCTGTGCAATGCCCCCGCATCTTCCAAGAATTTGTGAACGGATATCTTCCGGGATCTCCTTTACACGTGTGTCGTGGTCTACCTAGACGACATCCTGGTGTTATACGCCGATGTGGGGACTCATCGTTCTCATGTCCGCCTGGTATTGGAGCGGCTAAGTGCCAACCACCACTACTCTAAAATAGAGAAATGTCTCTTCCACCAGATCAGCCTCCCGTTCCTTGGTTACGTCATCTCGGACCGCGGGTTACAGATGGATCCTGCCAAGCTGTCGGCTGTCTTGCAGTGGCCCCGGCCGGTGGGCCTACAAGCTATACAACGCTTCCTGGGCATACTTCGGCTGCCACCGCAAGCAAGTCACGTCAGGGGTAACGACCTGGTAGACTCCCGCCCCAGCAAGGCCAACCGGCGTTGCGGCGGGCGGTGGTGAAAAACCGGACCTAACTTAGATTCCGTTCCCTGGCGTGGCTTACACCATCGCTTGTGGTGGTCCAGTGGATCCACTTCCGCGTCGGAACCGTAAACACTGACAAGGCAACGTCCACATGACCATTTTGGTGGCTTCTTCAAAAAATGGCAAGGATGGTGCAGAGCTCTTTCACTTGCCTCCACTCTCGGTGGCTCAACACCCCGAGGTCCGCAACGCTACTTGTCAGGCCATGTGTCACTTCGTGCTGCGTAATGGCATTGCGCTGCTGCCACAATCGCTGGAGCTGTGGACGGTGAATTTCCCGCGTGTTGCACGTCAACAATGAGACCCGGGTTTACGGGGGGGCCGGGCTGCCGCTGCAAGGCCGCCAGGGGGGACGTAGCAGGGTTGCGAAAAGGAGGAAGTGCGAACTCAGACCTCGAGCCTTCTTCAGCAGGCAGTCAGACCCGGGTAGCGCTTTAGAAATTTCTGGACGACGAGGTTCATGACATGTGCCAGGCAAGGGATGTGCTCCAGCCTACCGATCTTAAGGGCGGCCAGCAGATTTCGCCCGTTATCGCACACCACCTTGCCAGGCACAAGGTTCTTGACACCCAGCCAGAGCTCGGTCTCGTTGAGGAGAGCCGTCCACAGCTCCTGACCTGTGTGTGGACGGTCTCCAAGACAGATTAATTTCAACACGGCCTGGTTTCTCTGGGCACGTGATGCCACCAGAGGACCTTGGGAGAAAGAGCCCTGCGCCATCCCTGCGATTTTGAAGAGCGTGCGCCGAGCCAGAGAGCCACCGTCACCCCCAGAGACATCCACCCAGCTTACCCAGTGAGCTGTCACAGAGATATAGCAGCCTTGGCCTTGCTTACTAGTCCATGTGTCGGTGGTGAGATGGACTTTTCTGGACACAGATGCAGACAACGCGCTTGAAATTTTAGATGACACGTGGCTGGCCAGGGCAGGGACGGCTTTTCTGGCAAAGAAATGCCTGCTCAGCATCGTGGCGGAACCCATCTGTGTCCACCAGACGGAAAGGCAACATTTCCAAGGCCAAAAGCCTGGCAATGCCGGACATTCAGGCTTGTGGCCTGGGGATGGTTGGGGTTAAAGTGTTTCTTCTGCTCCCAAACCTGGAAGTCAGAAGGCTGGCTGCTAGACTGGCCGCTGTATGGCGTGCAGGTCGTCAAACTGGCGGAAGGGTAGGATGGGTCTCTGGTGGTGCTGGTGGTACTCGGGCGACGGTGGAGGCTGAAGCGGAGGCTGATCCCTGATCATGACTCTGAAAGACATGGGCAGCTGAGGAACGCTTGGTGGTGGCGGAGGAGGAGGAGGCGGAGACAGAGGGTGTGACAGTCGTTGGAAGCCCGGCGTCGGTCTGGCCTGTTTTGGGCCCAAGTGTTCCTCCATTTCAACAAAGCATTCGCTGCTTTGTGATAGACATGTTGGTGGTGGTTAAACACCTAAGGTTCTTGCCTCTACTGGGCGTCAGAGCAGAGAAAATCATCCTCTATGGCCTCTTGATCTTTTAACATGCCTTTTGACCCCAACCGCATTTTGTCATCAACGGTCTTTAGAAAATGGATTATCCACAGTGGTGGGTACACGAGTTGACATTTGGGCTGCCTTCGCTTCATTTTGGACAGATGCTGATGATGCTGATGACGACATTTGTGGCTGTGACTGGTAGGACGAGGAGGTAAGACTGCTTGATGCGGTTGCTTTAAAACCACTGAAGGACAGAGTGGCGACGCTGTTCGTTACTGAGATTCACCGGGCCCGGACCCAGCGATGACAGGCCTGACGGTCCTGCAACCGACAATCTGCTGGCTTGCGTGTTGTCGCCAGCACTGGAAGGAGCACCTTCTCTCGTACCTCTACCTCCATGTCCTAACCCCCTCTTTGCTCGCTTACCACCTGCATTTCGCTCCATGTTCAGAAAGATAAAATTTTAGAGGTATGGAAGAGTTTTGGAACGTCTCTTATTAAAAGACGGCAAATCACAGCTATTTCCAAATCCATCAAATCAAACAAAATTGCTGGATTCAAATTTAACTGCAAGGTTGCTCTATCAACAAATCTGGACTGGGCAAAAGTGCAAAACACACGTATCTGAAATGTATACGGATAATAAAAGGTATTTTTGGCACCTATCAATTCACCTGTGGTGACTACACAATTGCTGGATTCAAATTTAACTGCAAGGTGGCTCTATCAACAAATTTGGACTGGGCAAAAGTGCAAAAAACACGTATCTGAAATGTATACGGATAATAAAAGGTATTTTTGGCACCTATCAATTCACCTGTGGTGACTACACAATTGCTAGATTCAAATTTAACTGCAAGGTGGCTCTATCAACAAATCTGGACTGGGCAAAAGTGAAAAAGAACACCTATCTGAAATGTATACGGATAATAAAAGTGGAGTTTTGCACCTAACAAATAGACCTGCAGTTACTAGAAAAGATGTGTATCCTAATATAAGTTCAGGCTGCCCAATATCCAAGTAATATTTCAACAGTAAACTGTTAATAATAAAGCTATTGCAATGCAGTGTCTGCAATACAATATCCAGTATTCTTTAAAGAGCTTGTCTGTGTTCGTCTGCGGTCCCCCTCCCCCACCCCGCCCACCCCCGTGACTTTACAGTGGTAGATGCTCCTGTATAATTCTCTGCCTAACTACCTAAAATCTGCAAATCTCTGATCTAACTAAGTTGATCACAGCTAAAAGTAGAGCTGCCTCTGTGAACAAATAGAATAATTTCGCTGAGCTGTTTGCACAGAGGCAGAGCGCACGTCCTACTCCTTTGAGATACTGACACACACTGATTATGAACAGGAAGGGCTGTTCTATGTAAAACGAGGTCATGTGATTTTTCCAGCCAATCGCAACCATATACATCCCAGTCATGACGTCGCACACACATCTCACCCTGCTCTATTCTGTAAGCTGATTAGCTGGCCGCCAAAATGACAGGAAGCGCCGAAAATGGCGCGATATTAATAGATTATGCACAGATTTTAACCTAAATTATCGCGTGATCTAAAAAATACTGATCAACGTAAATACCGTGCCGATTTCAACTTTGTCGATAATAATCGCTCAACACTAGTCATAAGACTACTTGTAATTAACATGCCTTTGGTCATTTCCTATATGTGTGAGCTCGAAAACTGGGTATATAATGGAGTTAAAGTCTCTGTGAGCTGTTAACATCATCATATTTCATCCAGGGAATGCCACTGTAAGAAGCTTTTACAGGCCACAATCATTAGGATTAATACAATGAAGGAAACATTGAATAAAGAATTTTCCAAGCTACAAGTACAATCTCTGTATGGTTTTTGTTGCAAATATAAAATTAACAACTTAAATATTTTTTAATGTATTTTTTATACTATATAAACGTTGTTTTGGCAGTTTATTGCAGTATGTGCTAATACTCACGGCTAATGCCAGGTATGCAGAAATGAAAAATCTTTGGGTCAAAAATAAATTCTGTGACAGGACTTACCTGGAGTTGGAAGTTAATCCACTAAATTGCCACAGAACTAGTGAAAAACTACACTAAGGACTGAAGTGTAAGAGGTTTCCTGGTCTTTACCCTTTAACCCTTATACAGGGAACTGGACTTTACTACAGGGAACCACAGGGTCGCTGCCCTCTGCGCAGTCTTCAATAGCAACAGCTGATGAAAACACATGCAATATCATGTGTTTCAATACAAAGATCAAAATCTACATTTGTCTTCAGAATTAGGCAGAAAATCTGGACAGGCAACAAATGAAGAGGATGGTCAAATAACATGCTGGGTCAGAGCCTAATCTAAGTAATTGTCTTTCAGTAATTGTCTTTCATCTAGGATAAGGAACCTGTGCTCAGGTATTGGGCAGAAAGGGATTATTGCTTTAAATGACACAACTTGTACAGATATTAGTCGAGGAAGCTAAATATTGGCACACACTGGCCCTTTAAATTCACAAGGGCCACTCTGAGGATACACCAATAACACAGCGGGGGACAATGCCTGCCGCAAGTAAAGACTGAGTATGAAAGCTGCATTGAACAGTGAAGATGGGTGTGGCGACATCCACGGCAGGTGATTGGGAGCATAAATACATATGACAAATCAGAAAACTAAAGCACATGGAAAACCATTACACCATTTTGGGAATTGCGACCTGGGAGTCCTCAGTAGCAAAATCCAGATCGCCGTATAGGGTTACAGGGTGAAATCCAGAAGGCTCCTTAGACTCCACTTCCTGGTGTGGTTTTATGCTATAGCCTTCATGTGAGCTAGAAGATCCACTGCTTGACTCCAGTATGTTCTTATAATCTACTTTAATAAGTGTTTGTTTCCACTGAAGCTACCTGTATAGTGTATAGACATCTCAGGTCCACCAGAACCAAAAGCACGCTTTATAGCCATATCCACTGTGTCTAATAGATGAGGGTCCAAAATGGGAGAGACACCTCTTTTACCTCCTAATTCCAGAGTTGGGTATTTCAAAATAGTCCCTTGACATCTAGAAATTAGTTGGGATAATGTGACACACTGCTGCCAGATGATTAAAAATGTTTCCAGGGTGAAATATGTTGACCACCCCAAGTAATTGGTTAGTCCGAAAATTTATCTTATTATTGAATGCAAGCAGATGCTGTGCTATTTGCGGTAATGTGATCAGCACTTAGAGAAAGGATGGCGGTCACCCGTCACACATCCCTCTCTTTTACAGTTTCCGTATAGCTCGGTTCTCGTTGACCGCAACATGTGCTCATATCATAAAGTTCGGCCGCATTGTGCCTTAGATACAATTAAATATTAACTCCATGCTGCATAATGCAGAACTTTAATGCAAAATATGGTTTTCCAGCCAAACAAACACACGCTAATGAAAATGAGCGGCTTTTGAGCTCCACGCTCCAGATGGGATGAATAAATAATTTTCTTCACTCTCGGGGCTAATTGCTTTAAGTTTTGTACATTATTCTGAACCGTAAATTATTTTGCGAAGTGATTTCTGATTATGCAGTGAAAATATTTTATAGAGTAATAGTCAAATTGCTAATAAAAAGGCTTCTTAAAGTAATTCACATAAAGACCGGTAATGTGAAAATATGTCCATCCGTTCTTGCTGTATAGGTTGTGCATATACAGTGTATATTGTACTGAAGATTTAGACGTAGCCTGAGTAACACTCTACACTACTTGCCCTAGTGGTAGCCACCCTATATTTCTGGGGCCACAGATGTTCCTTGACCCCAACTGTTGGGTTGTGTAATAGGAGTCTATGGTGATCCCTATTTGCACTGACCATAATAAGACTTTCACACTGACACTACTGCACTACTGATAAAATGCAAATTTTCTTTAGTACCACAGGCATAACTTAAAGTTACTGGATCCCCCAACTATAACATATCATAAGTAACATTAGTCTCATATGGGGCCACACAGGCTCAGAGCTACTGTCGGTAATGACTGAACTTCTGCAAATTTCCTATGTAGGCTAGGTGCACATCTGAGTCAGATGTTCTGTTCATAACTTCAATTCCAGAGGTGGAACCAGACCCATTTTACAATGGACACCAATGGTGGCCAAAGGACCCTATTGACTACAATGGTCCATTGGGTTTCATCCATGTTTTTGGTCGTTTTAACAGAAAAAGCACTATTTTTCCATCTTTTCTGATGGAATCTGCTATAGAGGTTCTAAACAAAACCTCCAACACAGATGTGAACCTAGCCTTTCTATGTTTCTCCTCCATTTGAGTTACTCAGAACACTGTGGCTCACATCATACAAAGGGTTGGAGACCTTTGGCCTACAGTAATATCTTATGCATACAGGTATAGCAGAGATGGGTTGTCTATGCAATAGAGCAACTTACCACTTCATACAACTTAGAATTTTATCTTAATATCACAATTATGTCTGGTATATTAGTGTATGATGAGCAACTTCTCCATATAAAAACTACCCATAATGTTCAAGGCAAGTTTCTCATGACATGGTTATCTTCAACCTACTTTTGACCTTATGACATGTTAATTTGCAGAAATATATGTGGTCTGCCATGGGTGGACATACCATTGGTGCAACCTGTGCAGTTGCCTCATAGAAATGAGGTCCGACTGCCACCATGAAAGGGTAGAAATATGTGGTGTGCATTCTACAGTCAAGGAACCTAGAGGCAGTCTATGTGGCATTGTGTTCCGCAATGAATATTCTTACTCTACACAGGTTTTGTGATTTTAGCTAACAAGAATATAACCAGCTCATGGGGGCTACATCAATGGTTCTGCAATAAAAAATGTGAAATTATTAAAGGACTGGTGGACAAGAATCCCCGAATGAGGGCACATGTCCTTCTGACACAATAAAGGGGCTCCATTATTATTTTTACTATAGGGTTCCCTCTAATTTTCTTATGTCCCTGTGTAGAAGTGTGATGTTGTGACTATTTACCAGTAGGGTTCATTTTTTAATATTGCAATAAGGATCCCATAACTTCTATGTACTTAATAACGGAATAGTATCTGGTAATTTCACCATCCTTAGTTCCTGGTTACACCTTCAGATTGAATTCTATTGTATCTTAACTGATAAATGGTTTTGCTTAGTAAAATAGTAAAATCTCAATTCCAAGTTAAAGAAACCTGTCAGTTTAAGCAAAGAGTCTGAACCACAATCATCATCTTATAAAGCAAGAGAAGCTGAGTAAATTGATATACAGTTTTGAGGGAACATATTAAGTATAACTTGTAAATTACTTATTGAAATATCTGCTCATTCTTGGTTAAGGAGTCCAGAAGGCGGTCCTAATTAGTCACTGACAGCTATCTCAGACAGGCAAAATTGTAAGACTGCCAACTGGACTCCTTAGCACTTCAGGTGGAGAAGAGATTTCAATCAATAATTTATTAATTTTTTACAAGAATATTTTCTCAACAAAACTATATTAATGTGCTTAGTTCCTCCTGTTCTATAACAAAAAGAGGTAGACGAAACAGCATTTTCATGGTCCCTAGTTACTTCTATATTAGGGACCTGTCATCATTATACTTTTCCTAGTTACTCAACTAACATGTTCCTGTAATGGTCAGTGGTAGTGGATCCTCTGTGTACCAACGCAAAGCGATGTTATTGCCACGCCAGGGAGCGGGAATCTAAAGTAGGGTCCCGGGTTTTCACCAGAGCCCGCCGCAAAGTGGATGGACTTGCTGGATGGATTGCTACCAGTCGCTACCCTTGACCGACTTGGCATAGCGGTGGCTGTGAGGTGTGGCCGTGGTACAAAAAATCGTAAAGGCAGGCTCGTCGTCGGGGACACCCACCCCCCCCCCCTGTCAGATGGTCAGAGCAGGCAGGCAAAGTTCGTGGTCGCGGGACTGAGGCAAAAGGTACGGTACAGGAAAAAATATAAGGACACAATGAAATGCTTGCCTCTCAAGGCACGGGCAATATCGATTCGGCAAAAGTTACTGGGAAGGGCAGGACTTAAATAGGATCAGCGGCCGATGAAACCAATCATCGGCGCGCTGTCCCTTTAAATTTGGCTGCAGTACCGCGCACGCGTCCTAGGGGCAAACGCGCTCCCGGCCAGAAACAGGAGCGCTGTGAGGTAAGTGCCGGCCAGGGAAGCACGTTGCGGGGACGGAGCTGCGGCATTGCCCGCCACAGGAGCCGCAGCAGGAGTGCGGGTGTGCCCGCGGCCAGACACGGAGGCCACGGGTGCACCTGTAACAATTCCTATCACTTGGAATTCAATTCTAGTGTTTATTGCATTCCGAGTGAAATATCTGTGCTGTTGGACATCAATTTTAAAGATTGCCTCTATAGTTGGGGCAGTTTTGTGCTCAGGAAACCTAGTGGACAAATGAGTGATTACATAGGTTATACAAAAGTGAACCCTGGTGGGACATCAACCCAAGAACTTTAAACAGTTACGCTATTCTTCAAACATGCTTATTAGAAAGGCATGAGCAGTAGTGTTGAGCGATTATATCGGGACCCAAAGTTTAAATCGGCACAGTTTTTATGGTGATCGATTTTTTAGATCATGCGATAATTTAAGTTAAAATCTAGCTCATCATCTATTAATATCGCGACATTTTCGGAGCTTCTGTTAATTTTGGCGGCCACCAGCAAATCAGATTACAGAATAGTTGCAGGGTGGATGTGTGTGCGACGTCATGACTGGGATGTGTATGGTTGCGTTTGGCTGGAAAAAATCACATGACCTGTTTTAATTGAACAGCGTTTCCTGTTCACCTCCAGTGTCTCTCAGCATTCAGTGTCGATCGGGACATGCGCTCTGCTTGGTCCAAACAGCTCAGCGAATTATTCTACTTTCTTCACAGAGAAACCTCTACTATTAGCTGTGTTCGATTCAATTTAGTTAGATTTGTGATTGGTTGATTTAATGTAGTTAGCTAGAGAATTTTTAAAGGAGATCTTACGCTGTAAATACACGGGAGGGAAGGGGGGGGGGGTGGGGGGGCACGGGCGAACACAGACAAGACTCTATAAAGAAATACTGGATACAGTTCATCCAGACGTGGTGTAGACATTGCACTGCCAATTGCTTTATTATTATACAGTTTTCTATTGAAAATATTTCCTGGTATTGGGCCAGCCTGACACTTTATTAGGATACACATCTTTTCCTAGTAAACTGCAGGTCTCTTTGTTAGGTGCAAATCTCCACTTTTATTATCAGTATACACTTTCAGACTATGTTGGTCATTTTCAATTTCGTCCATTTCCACCTTTGTTGATATATCCACTTGCACTTACTTTTGAATACCACGCATTTTTAAAGTCACCACAGGTGAATTGAAAGGTGCCAAAAAAATCTGTATTATACGGAATACATAAAAGATTAACGTGTTTTTTTACTTTGGCGCACTAAGCTTTGTTCATTGAGGCAGCTTTGCACTTAAATATGAATCAAGCAATTTTATAGTCACCACTAGGTGAATTGAAAGGTGCACAAAATATCTTGTATTATACGAAAATACACAACAGATACGTGTTTTATGGACTTGGCGCACTACAGCTTTGTCATTGGAGGCAGCTTGCACTTAAAATTTGAATACAGCAAATTTTATAGTCCACCACAGGTGAATTGAAAGGTGCAAAAATATCTTGTTTTTATCTATACATAAAAGATACATGTTTTTTGACTTTGGCGAATCTTCACCTTGGTTCATTGGGCAGCCTATTGAGGCATTCGCAATTCCGCCGTTCGCACTCTGCTTCGTCCCCTGCCCTGGCTGCTTTGAGGTCAGCTCGGCCTCCCCTCAACCGTCTCATGATTGACGTAGCAACACGCTGGAATCCACCTCACATGCTCCAAGCGATTGTGGCAGCAGCGCAATAATGCCATTACGCTGTATGAAAGTGACACATGGCTTGAAAGCAGCGGTTGCGGACCTCGGGGAGTTGAGGCCACCGAGTAGTGGAGAGGTTGATAGAGCTCTGCCACCCATCCTTGCCAGTTTTGAGAAGCCACCAAAATGGTCATTGCGGGACAATGCCCTTGTCAGCATGAGCATATGTGGGTGATCTTAGTTCTGGATCGATCGTTGGACAATCTAAACAAACAAGGTCCGCCATCGACGGAGGAGGAGGACGGACACAGATGCGCGACTCGGTAGCCTTCTCCCATCAATTCCACAAGGCCCGACAGTTTCACAATTTTCATGGT
This sequence comes from Phyllomedusa bahiana, assembly GCA_025379985.1. Taxonomy (NCBI): domain Eukaryota; kingdom Metazoa; phylum Chordata; class Amphibia; order Anura; family Hylidae; genus Phyllomedusa; species Phyllomedusa bahiana. The sequence continues at coordinate 72,227 of JAODAL010014356.1, read as the reverse complement.
CTTCATTAGGCGTGGTTCGGGTTCCAGAGCTAGTGCAAGGTGGCGCATCAGCTCTCAGGGTGATCATCTCGGATAGTCAGGGCGTGTGTTGAAAGCTGTGCAGGAGGCAGCGGGAGGTTGAGGAGGGAGGAAGGTATTCCTAGAAACCGACGTTACCGACGTCCCTGCTTGGAAAGTGGTTGCGCGATTGTGGGAGGAAGGAAGATGAGGAAGATCAGTTTGTAGTGCCCTTCGCCCCAGAGGCCTTGGGAAATCAAGCTCCATCTCTCTCATGAGTGCTTGGATGCTCCATTTCTCCTCACCCAACATGACTCCTCGCAAGTTAAGGCCACAAAATGAACAACTGTTACTTGGTGGCCTCCCTCCTGGATCCCAGGTTCAAAAACAAAACTCAGCACTTTCCTTCCACCCACCAAAAATAGAGAGTAAATGCAGAATTGGAGGACCTTGCTGATTGATCAACTGGAGACATCTGTTGCGTCGTCTTCACGTTCCCCCAATGTCACGGTGGAATAAAATCCATCAGGAGTGACAGGAAGTTTGAGATGCGATGTAGCCGTAGCAGGCAGCAAGCAGCAGCAGCAGGCAAGGGTGGCAGAAGCCTAATGGGTGACCTTGGCCATCTTTGTTTAACTCACAAGCATTGCAAATGCAGGGCTCACACTACACACACAGAGACAAGCTTAAGATACTGGGTGCACGACTATATGCGTCTCAACACGATGTTTTTTGTATGTGTTCTCGGACCAATTGACTTCTGGGTTTCCAAAATGGACGAAATGGCCCGGAGCTGGCTCGCCACGCCTTAGAGGTGTGTCCTGCCAGCCAGCCAGCGTCATAACTGAGCGGACCTTCAGCCACAGGCTGGAGGATCATTACAGACAAACGCATCCCGGACTTTCCACAGATAATGTGGATCGTTTTTGCGACTTTCATCTTGATGAATCCAGGCTTGGATCTTGTTGATGTTTGGTGCCCAATTGCCAAGGTCACCTATTAGTTGTCGGTCTACTTCACATTCCTCTTCAAACTGAAATGGTCCTCTTGAAAAATGTTTTTTAAAATATTACTTCCTTATGCAATTTTTATTTCTTTTCCATACAGTTCATTTTGCTGGTTTCTGCTTGTGAGGTGGACTGTAAAAGACAGCTAGGTTTCATGACAACCACCGTTTTCCATTTACTCACTTTTCTTTAGTAGTTTTTCGCATTGTCAATGGTTTTTGAGGTCATGTTGCGGTGAGATACAGCTATAAGTATGGTCCCTTTGGAACTGGAAATGTGGCTTTTAAGTGGCAATTTCTCCTCACAATTTTTTTTAAAAATATTATTTTAGTGGCTGAGGAAGAAGTCATATTTATAATTTTTTTCGGGGTCATCGTAGCTGTGAGGATTTCAGCAATAATATGGTCCTTTGGAACAGGAAATGTGGCTGGCTTTTAAGTGGCATTCCTCCCTCACAATTTTTAATTGTGGCTGTGAAGTATATTTATAATTTTTTAGGGGGTCATGGTAGCTTGTGAGGATTCAGCAATAATAATGGTCCTTTGGAACAGAAATGTGGCTTCTTTTAAGTGCCATTTCTCCCTCACAATTTTTAACAGTGGCTTGAGAAGGTCATTTTTATAATTTTTTGGGTCATGCTGCGTTGAAAATGCAGCATACTACAGGTCAATTATAAAAAAATGTTGTTTCTAACAGGACATTTGTTCTTCACAAAATTGTCCAAAGTGGCTCAGGGGTAGGCTTTGAATTTTTTGGGGCATTTTGCTTTAAAATGCAGCTATACTTACAGGTACTAAATATAAAAAAATGTTGTTTCATAACCAGACATTGTTCTTCTCATTGTCCAAGGGGCTCAAGGGTCATGCTTTGAATTTTTGTGGGCATTTTGCTTTGAAATGCAGGCCTATACTTCAGGTCCTATTATAAAAAATGTTGTTTCTAACCGACATTTGTTCTTCAAATTGTCCAAAAGTGGCTCAAGGGTCATGCTTTGAATTTTTGGGGGGCATTTTGCTTGAAATGCAGCTATCTACAGGTCCTATTATAAACAAAAATGTTGTTTCCAACAGAAATTTGTTCTTCACAATTGTAGAGTGGCTCAAGGGTGGATGGGATGGTGCTGTCAGAACACAGGAATAGGTAGGACACTGTTAATGGGACACCTATTGCAAAATGACTTGCTTTTTGCAAGATTTCTTTAACATAGCTATCTATCCCTGTATTGAGACAACCATTTAATACAATAAAAAAAGAGAAACAAAGACATGGTGGGGATTCCTTCCATATTTTAAAAAAATGTGTTTTCTAGAATTAAACTACTAAAAAAGCTTGCATGTACAAAATTGCTGGTAAAAAGATATTCCTCTGGATTGTACAACGGAGGTACAGGGAAAACTTGATCAGTGTAGGTTATTCAGAGGACTGGAGTATGGAGCACGGACAGTGAACATAGACAGAGACAATTTCCTCACGCACGTTGAGTAAAAATATGAAAAGAATGCAAAGAAAAAGGGCACTGGGTGGGTACAGGAGCTGTTCGTTACCACCAGTATTGCCCAAGTGAAGCTCAATTGGTCCGTCGCCTCTTTCCGGGGGGCAAGGCTACCAGGACAGGGACAGTATGTGTCCAAGTGAAACTTAAATGGTGGTTGAACGAATCCTATGTCGGCAGGCACTTTTTAATCTGTGGGTCTGACAGGTTAACGGTCATTCTGCGGTTCAGGGAACAGAATATTGTTCAGTGTTCCAGTTCAACTAAAATGGTGGTTAAAGACTCCTTTTCCCGGCATTTTTAATCTGGGGTCATGCAGTTTGGGGCTCATGCTGTGGCCCAGAAACAGGCTATAGTCATTGTCCAGTGAAACTAAAATGGTGGTTGAAAGGACTCTTTTTCGGCACTTTTTAATCTGGGGATCATGCAGGTTTGGTGCTCATGCTGTGGCCCAGGGACAGGTATTTATAGTTCATTGTCCAAGTGAAACTAAAATGGTGGTTGAAAGACTCCTTTTCCGGCACTTTTGAATCTGGGGGTCATGCAGGTTTGGGGGCTCATGCTGTGGCCAGGACATGTATAGTCAATGTCCAGTTCAACTAAAATGGTGGTTGAAAGACTCCTTTTTCCGGCACTTTTTAATCTGGGGGTCATGCAGGTTTGGGGCTCATTGCTGCGTTCCAGGACAGGGATATTCAATGTCCAGTTCAAGTAAATGATGGTTCAAATATACTGCTTCTGGCACTTTTTATTTTGTGAGTGATGCAGGTTTAAGGGTCAGGCTGTGGTGCAAGACAGGGATAGTGAATGGTGTGTGATTTTTTTTTCTGTGGCTTTTATAACCTAAGTGTGTTGCCTAAGATGTAGCACATATCCATTTGACTGTTGTGGATGTTAATTCCAGCTTCTCCAGCCCTGTTTGGGTGTAAGAATGAAGGTGTTGTTGCTCTCCCATAGACTTTAATGGTCATCGCTCATACTCTACTATTCACTATCGACTATCTTGTCGATGATGGTCGACTGTCGACCATTGACCGATGTCGATGGCCAACGTAATCGCTCAACACTAATGAGCAGGTATACAAACAGGTGTATAACTATAAGCAAGATAGCAAAAAGCCCACAACATAGGGCTACATGAAAGAACAATGAAACTCGTTACAAACAAGGTTGCATATTTCAAATGAAGGTGGTGACAAACATATAAGAGTGTAAGCCAATCTTAAACAATTTCTATTAGATGGAAAGGGAACATTATAAGCCAGGTACACAGTGTCTTGATGAGAGGCAAGCTGACCACAAGGATTGTTTTTTATCACATGAAAGGGGCCTATTAGTCGAAGTTCACACAAGCAATTAAAGTTAACGTGTCTAATTATTTCAGAGAGAAACAATACCAGGATCCTTCCAAGGGAAAGCCAGAGCCATCCTGGTAGCAATAAAAGTGTAAAAGAAAACTGTACAGACAGAAATGGGAAACTCTGAAAGACCAATATCTAATATAGCTAACTCCGGATTAATTGTGAATTTAAAATACGTAACTTCAGTCAGGAGTTTAAAAACAGAGAGCCAAAGTTTATGAACCTTAGGGCACCCCCACCAAACATGAAACATGGGGCTCTGTTGACCACAGTTCTTCCAGCAGAGGTCTGAGAAACCAGCAAATAGTGATGAGCGATTACGTCGACTATCGTCATCGGGTCGATAGTCGATATCGTCAATTATCATGCCGATAGCCGATAATAGATTATCGCCGATGACCATTAAAGACACCTTCATTCTTACACCCAAACAGGGCTGGAGAAGCTGGAATTGACATCCACAACAGTAAACTGGATACGTGCTACATCTTAGGCAACACAATTAGGCAACAAGAGTCACAGAAAATACTGACAGACTATTCACTACCCCTGCCCTGTACCACAGCTTGACCTTAAACCTGATGCCCCACTTTTTTAAAAAAGGGGCCAAAAGGGCCGTATTATTTGCCCCTCTTTTTAAATTAAAATGGACATTGACTTTTCCCTTTGCCCGGGAAATGCAGCATGACCCTTAAACCTGTCGGGACCCACAGATTAACCCCTTAAACACCCCGGGGAACGTATGGGGTACGCCCCGGGGCCCGTTTAAGGGGCTTTGCGGGGTTCGCTCGGCAAACCCCCCCCCAAAAGGGCCGCCGGGTGTTAGCGGTTTATCGTGAAAAACACCCGGGCGGGGGTCAGAGAAAAACGCGGGGGCGGGGGGGTTTCCACCCGTGGTGCTGTTTAACCGTCAGACCCCGGGGGGAAAAAGAGGGCCCGCAGCATCTAAATAAAGGGACGAGGGTTTGCCGCCCCACCAATCGTTACGGTCATGGGGCATCGGGCCCCGCTTTCTGTCCGATTCGACGTTTGGGGGCCCAGGCGGGGGGAGCCTGGAAGGCCCCCGTCACTTACATTTCCTTTTTTGCCCCATTTTTGGCCGTAGACAGGAAGTGGGGAAAACCCCCATCTTTGAAACACCCTAATGCATTCCCTATGCAATGCATTGGGTTTGTTTTAAAAACAACGGGGCCCCCTAGGGTTTCAAGCATTTTTAGGGGGCCCTAAATGTTACAGTAAATAAAAAAAAAAAAAATAAAGTACAAAAAAAAAGTTTTAAAAAGTTCAAACCCACCCCCCTTTCCCCTTTTTTACAAATTTAAAAACATTTTAAAAAAATAAAAAAAGTTACACATTTTGGTATCGGCCCCGGGCCCAAAAAAATCCAATCTATAGAAAAATTAAAAAATTTTTATCCCCTACGCTTTAAAAAAGTAGAAGAAAAAAATTCCAAACGCCAAAATTGCGTTTTTTTTGGTTTATTTTAAGTTTACTCAAAAAAAAGGAAAAAAAATGATCCCAAAAAGTCGATGAAATTTCCAAAACTACTTTCGATTTAAAAAATACACTTCAACCCAAAAAATACCCCCCCACTGACAAACTTTTGGTGTTAGTACAAAAAAATTTTTGGGCACAAAATGGCGCGTGGCGCAAATTTAAAAAATTTTGAAAAAAGTTTGGGAATTTTTTTTTTCGGGTTTCCAAAAAATTTAAGGAAAAACCCTTTAAAGTTTTTGGGATTTCCCGGGTGTAACAACAGTAAAATACTGATTTTACATTATATTTACCAAAGATTGAACGCCGAAAAAACAAAAACACTCGAAACCCTGGCGAAAATACGTTTTTTTTTTTTTAAAAATTTGTCCACTTTTGGGAATTTTTTTTCGGTTTCCCAGTATATTCTATAGCATAGTAAATAAAAAACCCCCTTTGGAAAAGTACATTTTGTCCCACAAAATTTAAAAACCCCATGTGTCTTTATGGTGGGGAAAAAAAAAAAAAGTTATGGCTTTAGGGCGAGAAGGGAAAAAAAGAACGTGGGCCCAAAAAAAAAAACGCCGGGTTCTTAAGGGGTTAAAAAGTTGCTGGAAAAAAGGGGTTTTTTTAAACCCCCATTTTTTGAATGGACATTGGGCTATTCATGTCCTGTACCAAAAGCATGACCCTCAAAACCTGTATGACCCCGATTAAAAAGTGCCGGGGAAAAAAAAGGGGGTTTTCAACCAAACCCTTTTGTTGAAAAAGGACATAGGGCTACCCTGTCCTGGGCCAAAAGCATGTGGGGCCCCAAAAAATGCATGACCCACGATTAAAAAAGGGGCCGGAAAAAAAGGAAATCTTTCAACCACCATTTTAGTTAAAAAAAGGGCCCCATACTATCCTGCCTGGGCCCCCAGCCCTGAGCCCAAACCCCGAAAGACCCCCCGATTTTTAAAAAAATTTTCCCGGGAAAAAAGGGGTCTTTGAAAACCCCCATTTTAGTTGAAACTGGGCCCTTGACTTACCTGTTCTGTACCCCAGTATGCCATTAACCCGTCTGACCCCCAGATTAAAAAAATGCCGGAAAAAAAAAGGGGTCTTTCAAAAAACCCTTTTTAGTAAAAATGGAAAATTTTTCTTCCATATTCCCGGATGCAGCATGAACCCAAAAAAAACCCCCAAGGTTGGGCCCTTTTGGACCATCAAAAAGAAAATTTCTTTAAAAAGGGGAAAAAACTTTTTAAAACACAAAATTGTTCTCCAAAATTTCTGTTTCTGTAGAGTACTTGCCTTTTACTGGTGACTTGTTCCACCCTTTAAAATTAGATTTTGAAGGGGAAACGAAAAAAGATGTCCCCAGTAGAGGGCAAAGGGGGGCCTGTTGAAAAAACCTGCTTTTTAGGGAAAATTTCTGATCAAAAGGGGTAAACGTGGTTCACACAGGTTCAGCTGGCAGGGCCCGACTTACAGTAGGTGTGGTGAGAGCAAGGGCTGGCGTCCGTCATCTATTAACACGCAGGTTCAGTTAGCAGGGCCCGAGTTACAGTGGTTGCGGTGAGAGCCCAGGCGTCCGTCATCCATTAACACGGCAAAAAATGCCCTTATGATGCAGCATCGAAAACAGTCATGCTGAAGCTGAGTGCGGAAGCGGAAGTGTGAGCTCAGACCTCAAGCCTTCCTCAGTACACAGTCAAGACCTGGGTAGCGCTAGAGAAATTTCTGCCTCTATGAGAGCGCTTGCCCCTCCGTATGAGTGCGGACCAATTGAGCTTCACTTGGAGATGCTGGTGGTTGACGCTCCTGTTTCACCCAGGTGCCTTTTTTCTTGGCATTCTTTTTCTCGTTTTACTCAATGTGTTGGAGGAAATTGTCTCTGTTCTTGGGGTGGCGAATGTGCTCCATACACCATGTCCTCTGAATAACCTACATCTGTTCAAGTCTTCCTGTACCTCCCTTGTACAATTCAGAGGAATATTTGTATCAGCTATTTTGTACATGCAAGTTTTTTAGTAGTTTAATTCTAGAAAACACATTTTTAAAATAGGATGGAATCCCACCACGTCTTTGTTTCTCTTTTTTTAATTGTCTCACTACAGGGATTGCTAGCTATGTTAAAGATCTTGCAAAAATAAGTCATTTTGCAATATGTGTCCATTAACAGTGTCCTACCTATTCCTGTTTTTGACAGCACCATCACCTTTGAGCCACTCTTGACAATTGTGAAGAACAAATGTCTGTTAGAAACCACATTTTTTACAATAGGACCTGTAGTATAGCTGCATTTCACAGCAACATGCCCCCAAAAATTCAAAACATGACCCTTGACCCACTCTTGACAATTTTGAAGAACAAATGTCTGTTAGAAACCACATTTTTTGTAATAGGACCTGTAGTATAGCTGCATTTCACAGCAGCATGACCCGACATTTGTGGCCGTGACTGGGAGTACGAGGAGGTAAGACTGCTGGATGCAGGTTGAATTAACCACTGAAGCAAAGATTGGCGACGCTGTTTGTTATTGAGATTCACAGGGCCCTGACCCAGCGATGACAGGCCTGACGGTCCTGCAACCGACGATCCGCTGGCTTGCGTGTTGTCGCCAGCACTGGAAGGAGCACTTTCTCTCGTACCTCTACCTCCATGTCCTACACCCCTCTTTGCTCGCTTACCACCTGCATTTCGCTCCATGTTAGAAAGATAAAAATTTAAGAAGGTATGGAAGAGTTTTTGACAGTCTCTTATTAAAAGACGGCAAATCACAGCTATTATTACATCCCTCTAATTTCCTACAGCCAACTAGGATTAGAAACTGAAATATTTCTAGTGAATATCTGTGAAATGCGGTCTGGTGAAAGAACCGTAAGACAAAATCAACAGTGTTCTTCCTTCAGTCCCAAGAATTTACAACTGCCCAGTAGGACTAGTTTTCAACAAAATATCATGCAAGTGCGCTATCTGCGCCAAACTGAGATTCAACGAGCGCAATAAAACTATTCAGAAGTTACACGGATGAGAAATTGCGTTTTTTGCAGCAGTGACAAATGAGAACAGTTGCTAGAAAATTTTTCTATCAGAATTTTCGTACAACGTGGCTATTTGAAAAAAACTAAGTCCGTACCACTTGCAATACAGCTATTTAAAAGTTATACTGATAACAAACGGTGGTTTTTGCACCAATGAAATACACCTGCAATTACCAGCACATTTCTGTATCGTAATATAAGTACAAGATGGGTCTTTGAACAATAATAGCCTTCGCCAAAGTGAAAAACACCTAATTAAATTGTGTACGGATAATAAAAGGTGGGTTTTGCACCAATGAAATACAACAGCAGTACTAAATAATTTCTGTATCCTAATTTATGTACAAGTTGGGTCTTTGAAAAAAATGGCCTATGCCAAAGTGAAAAACACGTAATTAAATTGTGTACGGATAATAAAAGGTGGTTTTTGCACCAATGAAATAAAACAGCAATTACTAGAAAATTTCTGCATCGTAATATAAGTACAAGATGGGTATTTGAAAAAAAATTTCCAGCGACAAATTGAAAATCACCTATTTAAATTTTTTACGGATAGTAAAAAGTGGATTTTGCACCTATGAAATACACCTGCAATTACTAGCAAATTTCTGTATCGTAATATAAGTACAAGGTGGGTCTTTGAACAAAACTGGGCTGCACAAAAGTGAAAAAAAAACTAATTAAATTGTGTACGGATAATAAAAGGTGGTTTTTGCACCTATGAAATACACCTGCAGTTACAAGAAAAGTTCTGTATCCTAATGTAAGTACAAGGTGGGTCTTTGAACAAAACTGGGCTGCACAAAATAAAAGGTACTATTTCACCAAAAACTGGTAAAAAAAAGTCATTTCAATGCAGGTTCAAAGCAGTCTGGGCTGCACAATATACACTCTCCTTTCAAAAGCCTGCCTGTCTGTGTGCGTTCGCCCCCTCCCCCATGCGGCTGTACAGCGCTAGAAGCTTCTTTAAAAGTCTCAGCCTAACTAACTAAGAACTGAAATTCTCTAATCTACCTATGTTCTAATGATCACAGCAATGATCAAGCATAGTTGTCTATGAGAACAAAGGGAACTTTGCTTCTGAGCTGAGCTGTATTGAGGAGAGAGCTAACACACGTCCTGCTCTTATAAGACACACTGACACACTGATGCTGAACAGGAAGGGTTGTTCTATGCAAAACAAGGTTATGTGATTTTTCCAGCCAATGACAACCATACACATCACAGTCATGACGTCGCACACCCAGCTCACCCTGCTTTATGCTCTAAGAGGATTTGCTGGCTGCCAAAATGACAGGAAGCCCCGAAAACGGTGCGATAGTAATAGATTATGCGCAGATTCTCACCTAAATTATCGTGTGATCGGAAATTTCCGATCAACCTAAAAACCGTGCCGATTTTAACTTTGTCGATTATAATCGCTCATCCCTACCAGCAAACATGTGAGCTAAACGTACAGGTGGGAGATACCACCTAAAATGGATTTTTTGCATGGTTTCTCTATGGTTTAAGCATTTAGAGGGTTCAAAGGGGATTGTATGAGCCCTTGACCAGCTAGATATAGGAAACTTACGAGCGAATTCTTTTTTCCCATTTGATCATCATAGAAAATTTGGATTAGGGATTGTGAGAGATTAGCATGTTATAAATTAACGTAGGACCCTTTTCAAATCCTTTCTTTTTGAAAATGAAATTGTGAAAGTCTGAAAGTTTGTCAGGTTTGGTGGGCCATGAAGCACATTGAAGAATATGTCAAATTTGCAAATATTGAAAGAAGAGAGTACGTGGTAATGAGTATAGGGAAGATAAGTTTGAAAAAGATTTCAAGGTGTCATCTTGATATAGTTGATCTATGGAAAGAAGGTCGCGATCTTTCCAGGGGCTGAAAGAGAGGTGTTTGTCCCAACAGTTAAGATAAGCTATGATATCCTTTTTGGAGGGTAATCCATTTTTTAGGACATGTAGAGACCATCCTTTTTAAGAGGTCCAAATAATCTGAGGATTTGGAGTGTGCCCAGTAAGGAAGAATTCAGATAACTCTGCATTGTGCTGGGGAAGAGAGTTTCCAGGACCATACTGTAGAGTTTAGTTGATGCCAAAGGAAAATTGCTTGCTCTAAAAGGATTGAAGTGTTATAAAAGAATAGGTTCGGTACCTTTATGCCCCCATTTTTATGACTATGATTTAATAGGGCATTGTTAATTCTTGCCTTCCCTGTTTTCCAGATAAAGGTCGCAAGGAGGCGTTGAATCTTAGAAATAATAGTTGTTGGTACTAGATAAGGGATGTCTCTGCAAATATATATAAATTTGAAGAGAAGGGACATCCTAATACCATTACACTTTTCTATTGTGCCACAGAGACTTCTGTCTTCTTAATATTCCAGATTCTTTGCTGAGCTCATATCTAGATGGGTCTTGATTTTTGGAAGTTAAGAAAGGTTTTAACTAAATATCCCTGGGTGCTGTATATACTTTACTAAGTAAGTCATGAAGTTTCAGAACATATTCTTCTATATTCTTCTACTGTTGGGCAACGAATATCAAGGCAGAAGGGCAGCACAGTTGGGTGTTCAAGGGGTGGACATACCATATGTGCAACCTTTGTGTAACGCAGGAGTGGATTTGCTGGGCCAACGCAAGCGATGATAGCTAAGCCACGCCAGGGAACGGAGTCTAAGTAGCCCCCGGTTTTGACCAGAGCCTGCCGCAAAGCGGGATGGACTTGCTGCGGCGTGAGGCTACCAGGTCGTTACCACTGACGTGACTGGCTTGCGATGGCGACCGGGGTACAGCGTGGTACAAAGACATAATCCAGAGACATAGTCGGAGACAGGCAGAATGTCAGGGCAGGCGGCAGAGGTTCGTGGTCAGAGACAGGCAGACGGTCAGGGCAGGCGGCAAACAGGCAAGGTCAAGAAACGTAAGCAGGCGGACTGGTACACGGACGATCAAGACGGAACTCCAATACACTCTAACTCACGGAAAACACACCAACAGACTGGCAGGAAGTGCTGGAGGAGGATACCTTAAATAGAACCAGCGCCCGACAAAGGACCAATTATCGGGACGCTGGCCCGTTAAATTTAGAGAAGCCGGCGCGTGCGCGCGGCCCCAGGACAGCAGGACTGCGTTCACAGGAGGCGACAGGTAAGGAAGCGGGGCCGGACAGCATAGGATGGACGCGGGCAGCCACAGCAGCCCCTGAGACCCCCTTAGTTCTCCCCCTCTTTTTTTTGAAACCTAGAAGGAAGTTCAGATACAGGTCGGCCTCCCGGTTCCCACGACCGCTCCTCCGCCCGAACCCCTTTCTAGTCAATGCAAAGAACCACTCCCCCTCACTGTCTTCTGCGCCCAAGCACTCCTATGACCCTCAAAGTGATGTTATCAGAGTTTTGGCCACTAGAGAAGGCGAGCAGTCCCCCGGGAGAAGCGATTCAGTAACCACCAGCTAGAGGGAGAGAGACATGAAGGCGTCAGGATGCGCTAGGGTAGGAGGCAATTGGAAGCTTGTAGACACCGGGTTTAAGTCATTGCAGTACCTCAACAGGACCCACCGTATATTAGTGCCTACTTCTAACTAGGCACCTTAAAGCGGATATTTTTGAGTGGACAGCCACACCCTATCGCCCGGCTCCAAATAGGGCGGGGGCCAACAGTACCTGTCCCAGCCTGGACTTTGTGTGGCGAGCAGAAGCCCGTAGCGGGCCTGTCGTCGTGAGCTGCCATAGAGCCTTGATGTCCCTACTTGGGCAATCCAGTCCGGGACAAGACACGATTTAGCTATGGGAGAGGCGGCGGGATATTAACCCAAAGATGACAAAAAAGGGGGAGGCCCCAGCTATCCCGAATCTAAAGAGTATAGTGAAAACTCTGCCCAGGGAGGAAATCAGACCAGTAAAACTTGACGGCGGGCACAAAATGCCGCAGGTAGGTACCCAACACCTGGTTTTAACCCTCTCAACCTGCTCAAAAAGTTTTGAGGGAAGGTAATGCAATGAGAAGACTACTGAACCTGCAATTGACCAACAAAGCCCGCCAAAATTTTAGCAGAATCTGACTCCCCTTCAAAACAATATTGCAAAGGGAGACCCGAGCAGACGGAAAACAAGACTGAAAAAGTGTGGGCCAGCTGGGCGCAGAGTGTAACCCAGGCATAGGGTCAAGTGAGCCATCTTGAAAAACGGTTGTTCACAACCCAGATGACCGTATTTCCTTATGAGGGCGAGATCAGTAACGAAGCCCATAGCTCCATGGTCCATGTTTTTCCGGCACAGGGAGAGGCTTATATGGGGGACGAAGCCCGTGTTTTTGAGAGGAGGGACCTTATTACTGGCACAGGAGGAGCAGGTAGAACAAAGTCCCTGAACATCGAGCAAGAGTAGTCACCAGTAAAAACGGGAGTAACAGTGTGGACTACCTATGACTCCAGAAGCCCAGCTGTACGATAAGAGTGTCCCCACTTCGGATTCTCGGGCGCAAGGCAGGCGCACAAACTCTTCCCGGGGGGAATGTTTACAGATCCACGGCGGCAGCCGTACGATACCTCTGGGGGGACAATGTGCTGGGAGGAGGCTCACGACCACCGTATCCGAAGAACAATAGAGCATCAGCACGTTACGTTTTTCCTCGGCCGGCCGAAATATGTAGACGGAAGTCAAAAACGTGCAAATGAATAGTGACCAACTGGCTTGGCCGGAGGTTCAAGGCGTTGAGCCACGTGAAGATACAGAGGTTCCTTGTGGTCGTGAAGATGTCAAAAGGGTGGTGCGCCCCCCTTCCACAGGTGACCCAATCTTCTAGAGCTAGCTTTATGGAGCCAGTAAATTCACGATCACCTATGGTATAATACTCTGCAGAGAGAATGTCTGGAGAAAAAACCACAGGTATGTGTTTACCATGGAGGATCTCTGCAGGAGGACAGCGCCGGCACCGACTGAAGAAGCATCCACTTCCAGAAATAAAAAGGGGCGGTTAGAGTGCGGCGAACTGGACCGGAGCCACGCAAAAGCAGCTTTGAAGCCGGTTGAAGGCTTCCTTGGGCTTCCGGGGCCCAGGAATTGGGATTGGCGTTCTCTTAGTTAGAGCCACCAAGGGAGCCACAAGTGTACGAAGTGTGGGGATAAATGGGTCTATAATAATTGGCAAATCCCACAAAAAAAACCCCGTTGAATGGGGGGGGCCCTAAGGCCCACCGTTTTGAGTGGCCACAGCAACACCGCGGAGAGTTTAGAAGATCCACCCGAGACCCTTATCTGAGACGATGTACCCAAAGAAGGGAAAGCTGATACGTTTTCAAAGAGCAGTTTTCTTCTCGGGTTTGGCAAAGAGCAGATGAGTGCGAGTTCGCCTGAGACCTGCGGACGTTGTTGCATTGGAGTCTCGATTCTGGGGAGAAAGATGAGAATATCGTCCAGTAACAATCAACACAACGTAGAGCAGGTCCGAAAGGATCTCATTGAAAAATTCTGAAATAACTGCCGGGCATTTACAGAGACCGAAATGGCTATAACCAAACACGAAAATGGCCGACCCGCGTATAAATGCCCATTTTCCCATTCATTTCCCATAGCCCTAAATTCGATTAAATTGAAGGCACCGCGTAGATCCAGCTTGGAACATATTTCCGTGCCACCAGGTGGTCAAAGATTCCGAGATCCAGGGCAGAGGTACGTTTTTTTTTATGCAGGGCCGGATGAGTACCCGTCTTTTTTCTCCACGAAAGAAAAGCCGGCTTCCTGCCGGAGAGGGTCGTACGACGAGGACTTACGAAAAAAGCCTTTGCGAGTTCTCCTTGCTGTACTCATACATCGCCTTGTCTCCGGATGGAGAGGGATAAACCCGGCCTCTGGAGAGAGTACAGCCAGGTGCAGGACAGTCATAAGGCCGGTTTTTGTGGAGGAAGCGTTTTTCGGGCCTGTCCTCTCCGAAAAGACATCACAAATCCCAGTATGGCGTAGGTAAGACCCTGGAGGAGACTGGCAGACTTCAGGGAGGCGACTAGAGAGGTGCGAAATTGCGGTTTATACAGGCAACGTGAGTGACACGCGTAACCCCAACGCCTTACTTCCACCTATGCTCCATCCAAGGAACGGTGTAGGGTCCTGCAGCCATGGGAGGCCCCCTAAGGATTTTCCAGGAGATCGCGGCAGGAACAAGAAAGCTTTATTATGGTCAACGTTCCTTGTCAAGGGCCCCAATCTGCAAGAAGAGGGGGCAGTACGGAAGCGGATAGCGTCCTAAGCTTCGCCACAGACCGAGGAGATGAACATAGGTTTCTGCAACAGAATCAACAGGGAGACGAAACCTGACACAATTCGTGGCTTAAAGTTTCCGCCGATCCTGGAATCAATAAAAGGTGGTGGCCTGAAAGGTGCTGTCGAAAGCACCAATAAATAGGGTATGGACAGATGGGGAGAGGCCGATCGTCCAGACCACCTAGGGTCCGCCTTACCCACGGAGCCCTAGGTGCGGAAGTATCTTGGCGCACCGGACAGTCCCCAATGAAATGGCCAAAATACGTCCACAATATAAGCACAGCTGCTATCAGACGACAGCTGATAACTTCCCTCCTTGGACAGGGGTCTCTCTCGATCCTGCCATAGGTTCCTCTCAGAGACCATCGGAGGAGGAAGAGGAGACCGCTGGAACGTGGAGCCAAGCGGGGAAACGACGTGGATGGACTGTTTCCCTTTGAGGCGACTCTTGTTGCTTTCGGCGAAGCGAATATGCACTCGGGTGGCTAAATGGATTTAGGTCATCCAAACCACTGTAGATCCCGAGCGGCGAGCTCAACCTTGATTCGTCCTAGAGGCCTTGCCAAAGACGCCACCAACTCTTCGTTATTTCCAGTCCAGCACGAATAGCGAGAGTGCGGAAACTGCACCGATACTGACCGACTGTAGTGACGCCCCTGACGAAGCCGGATCAGTGCTTGCGGCAGCTGAAAGAAGTACGGCCTGGTTCCATCAAAGACCGTACGGAACCCCCGGAAGGTAAGGTTTGGAGGTCCCCGCAGAGGATCCTCTCGATCCCATAGTGGCGTAGCCCAAGCCAAGGCTTCTCCAGAATGAGCTGATTATGAAGTCTACCTTGGACCTCTGTAGGGCATTTGCGCCCCATCATCTCGAGGTGGATGGAGCACTGGCTAATGAAATCACCGCCTTTCTTGGGGTCCCATCGTATCGAGAGGAGGGCGTGGCAGATTCAGAGAGGTGTCCCGAAGCCGAAGCAGTAGAGTCAATGATGCAGAGCAACGGATGCGGGTGCGGAGGCGGCAGCCGTGGAGGCAGACGGGTCCGCAAGGTTCTGCTCATGGCCGTTAGCTGGTCAAAAATAAAAATAAAAAAAAAAAAAAATTTAAAAATGATACGTAGACTCTGCTGGGCAACGGCGTCGTGATGACCCTAGATCGGGCAGAGGTACCTCCTGGCGGAATCCAAGGCCATCTTACCTGTAAACGCAGGATTATATTCGTGGTCCAACCAAGCGATGATGAGCTAAGTCCAGCCAGGATACGGATCAAGTAGCCCCCGGTTTTCACCAGAACCCCCGCAAAAGCGGGATGCCTTTGCTCGCGGCGTGAGGCAACCAGGTTCGATTACCCCTGACGAGACTGCTTGATGCGGCCGGGGTACAGCGTGTACAAAGACCTAATCCAGAACGTAGTCGGGGACAGGCAGAATGTCAGGCATGCTCAGAGGTTCGTGGTCAGAGACAGGTCAGACGGTCACGGCAGGCGCAAACAGGCAAGGTCAGGAAACGTAAGCGGCGGACTGGTACACGGCGATAAAGACGGAACTCCAATACCTCTAAGTCACGATAACACACCAAAATACTGGCAGGAAGTTGCTGGGGGTGGATACCTTAAATAGAACCAGCGCCCACAAAGGACCAAGAATCGGGACGCTGGCCCTTTAAATATAGAGAACTGCGGGGGGCTGCGCGCCGCGCGGCTTTAAGCAGCCCACGCCGCGGCATGCAAGTACATCTGGACGGCTTCACAGGAGCGCGGACGTAACGGAAGCGAGCGCCGTGGCCGGACAGCAGAGGATGGTCTCGGCAGCCGAAAGCAGCCGCGCCGGACCCCCTGCGAGCAGGGTGACGGTCGCGGGGGGCAGCGGAGCCCGCAACCCCCGTGACACTTTGCTTTTACATATGGGCCCAGTAGGGCCACTGTCAGGAGTGCTATAAGTGCAAGACCACCAGTGCTCCTGTCAGGGGGCATGATTTATTTATTTTTTACAAATATAGATCTACATATAAAGCTAAGTGTCCTGAGTTTACAACATTATTACAGACTACAGTTGCAAAATCCTACAGAGCTGAAAACTCCCAGCATTCTTTACTAAATAAAGAAATGAATTGGTACTCTAGGAAGTGTTATACAATTCCAATTCCAAAAAAGTTCGGGCTCTGTGAAAAATGCAAAGAAAACATGATTTAATGGATTTGTAAATCTCTTATAGCTATATTTTATTCACAGCAGAACAGTGAACACAGATAAAAAGGTGAAAGTTAGATATTTTACCATTTGATTTAAAGAAATCAACTAATTTAAAAAATTGTTGTCAGACACATATCTCAAAATATTTGGGACAGGGCATATCTTCTTCTTTCAACAGTCTGTAAATGTTTGGGGATTGAGTAGACTAATTGCTAGCGTTTTGGGAGCTGTTGCCCCACTCTTCACTGATGTAGGATTCTGGCCGCTCAACAGTCCAGGGTCTTCTTTGCTGGATTTTTTGTTTCATAATGGGCCACATGTATTCAATTTGTTGTGAGCCATGGGAAAAGGCCATAGACGTTATGTTCGGGAAAGTTGAGACTTGTAGTTCCACAAACCATAGTCAGTGTCGTCACAGTGGCTGGAGTCGGCACTGGTCCCCTAAAAACTCCCCCCTTGTCCACCACAATTGTCAATGGAGGGGTTTATAAAGTTGGAGACAGACTAAGACACCCCGGGTACTCCTATAGTAGTGATGTCTGGTGTTAGGCCATGTTCACACGGCTTAAAATGGGCCGTATTTCGGTCCGTAATTACGCGCCGAAGTGCGCAAATTACGGGCTGAGAACGGCCCATTCATTACGGTAATCCATAGTTCTCATAGAGAACTATGGATTACGTCTCCTCTTCCCGCTCGGCGAATCTGCCGGGTGGGGAGATAATTGACATGTCACCTTCTAGTGGCGTATATGATTGTCTGTGGGCCGGCGAAGTGCCGGCCCCCCGCGCCCGCCCCGCCCCCGGCCACCTGGGGTTATTTCGGGGCGTAATTACGTCCCGCAGTTAACCCGTGTGAACCTAGCCTTAAGGTGTCCGTGACGTTGGTGTAATTTAGAGAACAGCCAGAGACATATGAACTTTACACGTTGCACTTCTTTACTGAATGTAGTTAATGAAATGGTATTGGCAAGATTACAGTTAGTGATGAGCGATTGTGTAAACTATCATTATCGGATCGATAGTCGATATCGTCAATTATCATGACGATATCCGATAGTCGATAACAGATTATCGCTGATGACCATTAAAGTCTATAGGAGAGGAACAACACCTTCATTCTTACATCCAAACAGGGGTGGAGAAGCTGGAATTAACATCCACAACAGTAAACTGGATACGTGCTACATCTTAGGCAAGACAATTAGGTTATAAAAGTCACACAAAAAAAAGTCACAGACCATTCACTATCCCTGTCTTGTACCACAGCATGACCCTTAAACCTGCATGACCCACAAATTAAAAAGTGCCAGAAGGCAGTATTATTTGAACCATCATTTTACTTGATCTGGACATTGACTATCCCTGTGCTGGAATGCAGCATGACCCTTAAACCTATATGACCCCCAGGTTTCCCAGTGCCGGAAAAAGGAGTCTTTGGACAACCATTTTAGTTGAACTGGAAATTGACCATACCTGTCCTGTACCACAGAATGACCATTAAACCTGTCTGACCCACAGATTAAAAAGTGCCGGAAAAAGGAGTCTTTGAACCACCATTTTAGTTGAACTGGACATTGACTATTCCTGTCCTGGACCGCAGCATGACCCTTAAACCCGCTTGACCCACAGATTAAAAAGTGCCAGAAAAAAAGAGTCTTTGAAACACCATTTTAGTTGAATTGGACATTGACTATACCTGACCTGGGCCACAGCATGAGCCACAAACCTGCATGACCCCCAGATAAAAAGTGTCGGAAAAAGGAGTCTTTGAACCACCAATTTAGTTGAACTGGACATTGACTATACCTGTCCTGGACCGCAGTATGACCATTAAACCTGTCTGACCCACAGATTAAAAAGTGCCGGAAAAAGGAGTCTTTCAACCACCATTTTAGTTGAACTGGACATTGACTATACCTGTCTTGGACCGCAGCATGACCCTCAAACCTGCATGACCCACAGATTAAAAAGTGCCAGAAGAAAGTAGTCTTTGAAGCAGTATTTTAGTTAAATGGACATTGACTATCCATATCCTGTAACGCAGCATGACCTAAAAAACCTGCACAGGTGCCCTTATGGACCATCAGCAGAAAATTTCGCAATAAGAAATAAACTATATTAAAAACAACTCGTTTTCCAATACTGCTGCTGCTAGAGCTACTTGCCATTCTACTGGTGACATTGTTCCACTATGACATTAGAATGTGAAGTAAACGAAACAGATGTCCGCAGTAGGTCAACGAAGCCTGTCTGAAAATCCTGTATTCTACTGTCAAGTGGGTTGAAGGAAATTACTGATCAAGGCAGGTAGCTGTAAACGTGGAACATGCGGGCTCAGCTAGCAGGGCCCGAGTTACAGTGGGTGCAGTGAGATCCCAGGCTGGTGTCTGTCGTCCATTAACACGGCAAAAAATGCCTTTATGACGCAGCAACGAAAACAGTCGTGTTGAAGCAGAGTGCGGAAGCGGAAGTGTGAGATAAGACCTCCAGCCTTCCTCAGTACACAGTCAAGCCCGGGGTAACGCTTGAAAAATTTCTCCCTCAAAGAGAGCGCTTGCCCTTCCGTAGGGAGTGCAGACCAATTGGTTATTTGGGAAAATGCAGGTGGTTGATGCCCCCTTTTTTCACCCAGGTGCCCTTTTTTTTGGGCCCATTTTTTTTCCCTCTTTTACTAAAAGGGTTTTTGGGGGAAATTTGTCTCTGTTTTTTTGGGGGGGCCCAAATGTGCTCCATACACCATGCCTCTGAAAAACCCCTACATTTTTTTAAGTTTTCCCTTGTACCCCCCTTGTCCAAATTCGAGGAATATTTTTATCGTATTTTATCCTTTGAAATTTTTTTTAGTGTTTTAATTCTAAAAACCCCTTTTTAAAATGGATGGAATCCTACCCCCTCTTTTTTTCTTTTTTTTTTTAATTGTATTAAAGGGGTTTGTTTCAAAAGGGATTTTTTAAGCTATTTTTAAAGATCTTGAAAAACAAGTCTTTTTGGCAATATTGCCCCTTAAAAAATTTGTCCAAACCTTTTCCCTTTTTTTTAAAAGCAATGCCCCAAAAATTTTTCAAAACATCCCCTTTGACCCAAACTTTTGGGAAAAGGGAAAAGGAAAAAATGTCTTTTTGGGAAACCCCCATTTTTTATAAAAGGCCCTGTAGTATAGTTGCTTTTCCCCCAGCAGAAAGAAAAAAAATTTATAAAAATGACTTTCTAAACCCACTTTTAAAAATTGGGGGGGGTTTCCCGGGGGGACTACGGGAAAGGGTGGCCCGTTTTTCCCGAGTCCCCAACAAGGTTTTCCGAACAACCATAAAAACTCACCCGAAAGACCCCCCTTTGTCTCCCCCCCAAGGGGTACACAGGGGTGCACAAAAGCTTGCTGCACCGGGGCACCTATTTGGGGTCCTCAAAAAATTCCCCCCTGGAACCCGGGGGATAACTCAGATTTCCCCCCTAGCCAAAGCTCCCTTTACCACGGCGGCCCTTCTTAAAGGGGCGCATGTAAAAAGCACATGCACAGAAATCGCCTGTGGACGGAAAAGGATTTATACCATTTTTGGCAAGAATCCGAAAAACCCCCCCAAATCCTACCTAAAGGCACGCAGGATTTCCCTCCCGGGGGAACCGAGACGGGGTTTGTGCCCCGGACCCTCCCCCGGGCTACTACTGCTTTGGGGTGGACGGGGGGACGGGGTTTAGGGGCCACTGACGGGAAAATTCCCCGAGCGGGGGGCCCGGAAAAGCCTACAACGCGCCGAAAGCAGGGGGGAAACGCCGCCCCGGGCCGCAAATCCTCCTGTGAGCCGCGGAGCACCCAAATCCCCGGGAAACCCCTCAAGCCAGGTGCCGGGGGCTTCCCCCCCGGGAAAACCGGGCAAAAGGGCCCTTCCAGTGCCTTTAAAATCAGCTCCCATGGGGCCCGGGAACCCCCGGGGCCCCCGGACCTGAAGCGCAGCCCCCCGGGCCCCCGTGCCAGACCCTGTTTGCGGACTCCCTTGACGGGACTACAGGTGGGAGCATCGTTTACTATTTGGGGGGAACCTTTCCTGTGTTTACTTTTTCCTTTTTCTCTCCCCCAACACCGGCGCCCCTCAGGGGGGGAACAGCAGAAATTTTGAGAGGGAACTCGGCGGGAAAAGTCCCCACCCTTCCTCCCCGCTCCCCCCCAAGTTTAGCCCAAAACCCCTCCCTCCACCTGTTTACCTTTTTAGCTCTCCCCCCACCCCTATAAAAAAAACAGCTCCCCAAAAAGTCCCCTGCAATGGGGCACTCAAACAGCGGTTTTGTCAGCCCCCCTTTCAGACCTAACTGACCCCACCCCCCCCTTTAGGGGGAAACGCCGCCATTCTAAAAATCCTCCCTTTGAGTCATAGTCCTCCCATCCCACGGAACCCCCCTTAAAACGAAAACCCCTTTCACCATAAAAAGGGATTTACTTTAAAAGGGTTTTCACCCAAAACGGGGAAAAAAGGGGTTACAAATCCCCAGCCGTCCCAAACCCCCCAACACCCCCCCTTCTTTTCCCACATCGCATCCCACGCGGGCTTGGCCCAGGGGAAAATTCCCTTGTCTCATAGTACACCCAGTGGCTGAAATTCAGTACTTCCACTAAAATACCCTTTTCTGACTAAAAAACTCTCCTCCCCACTTTAGCCCCAAATTCGGGGGGTATTATTTTTACAAACACCCATTTTTTTTCAAGACCCCGAAACAAAACCACCCCAAAGGGAGCACCCACCCAAATTTTTTATCACTCCCGTTCTGGGTTTCTTTCTTAATATGCAAAAGTGAACACGCCCTAGGGTTTGGGGCCTAACATCAAACCCTCCCTTGTGGGGCTGCCATTCCTCTCTCCCCCTTATATAAAGGAAAAAATTTTTCTTCAAAACTCCTATACTCCGCTCACAAACGAAAAAAAAGGGACCTTTCAACCGACGAAAAACTTTTCCCCCTTTGTTAAGCCCAAACCCAAAGACAAAAAGACAAAAAAGACCCAAAAATCAATTTCCCCCAAACCAAAATCATGGGGGGGTTAGCAAATCCCCCCCAGCCCTGGGGGATATCAAAACCCCCCAATTTTGCTCCTCCAACTAGCCCAGCGTATCCAATTTTGGGAAAATAAATATGAAAATTATTTTGTGGCGCGGAAATTCTTTCCGCCTCGACACGTTTTCAAGCATTTTTAAAAACTCTGCTCAAGGCCGATCACAAACTAACGTTTCAAAAAAATTTTTAGACCTGGGAAAAAAAGAATGGGTTTCCCTGTGAACCCAAACCATCCCCTCTGGGGGAAGGACATCCCCTAAACCCCCCCAAAACCCCTATTATCCTGCGCGACAATTTGGGAAAAGACCTTAAAAATCGCGAATTTGAAACCCCAATCGCGTTTTTGTCGGGTTTCCCGGAGTTTGCCCCGGGGCCGGGGGCTCTCCTTTTAATCGGGCAAAAAAAAAACCTGGCAAAGTTTTAAATTTCGGGATTTACCACAAGCCCTTCAAACTTTAAAAAGGGGCCCATCCCCGGGGGTCCCTCGGGGGAGAGGGATGGAAAACCCACGTCAAGTCTAGCGGATACCCCAAAATTGGCCCCGAAAAAGGGAAAGTGTGAGGGCATATCGAAACCAACAAATTCTTCCCTTGGATGAAATTCCACCCTTTAATTTTTCAGGGACTTCCGCGGGCCTGTGCCCTGGGGGAAAAAAGGCCCTTTCCCCACCCTTTTATGTCCCCTTTCCCTAAAACGAACGCAAAATTCGTTTCCAACCCCCTTTTCCCCCCCCCGTTTGGGGTCACCCCCAAATTTGGAAAAGGACCAGCCTATGAAAACCCCTACGAGGCCCCCCGGCACCTACTCCCAAAAATGAACCGGATCGGGCCTGACAAGCCCTCGGACAGACAGCGTGTCTCGTTTAAAACCCGGGCCCATGTTTTGGGCCCCCGCCTTTAAAAGTATTGTCGAAATGATCCCCTGTACAATTTTTGATTTTTTTCCTTTGTTCTTCGTTTTTCCCTCTTTACCCTAGTTATCCTCTAGCCCGGGAAGCTGGCTATCTGTTTGGGGGGGAGCGTCTGGCCGCTTGGAAGGCCCAAACCCCCGAGGGGATTTCCGTCCCCCCTTGGGAAAGGGGGGAAACCTTCTCTAAACCGCTCTACACCTGGGACCCCATCCCACCCCCCAACCCCCAAATAGGTTGAGAAACCAAAACCCTTCAAAACCCGACAACCCCCACCCCACTCAAACCCCTCTTTTTGTTTGTCACATGAACGGGGCAGGGTTAAAAACACACCGAACAAAGTAAAAAGATTCGACCCATTTAAAGAGGCTGGGGACACAGTCATTTTTTTTTCCAGGAAAAAATTGGAGAGGGGGGCCCGGGGGCTTTTAAAAGGTTTCCTGGCTGGATAGCGGCCCCACCAGCCTCCCTACTCTTCCGGGGAGGGGGCAAACCCACCCGGCCTATTTCCAGTCATTTCCCCCCGACGATCCAGATTCATGGCAAAACCCCCCTGGGGAGGGGTTTCTCTCCCTAATGTAACATACACAGCATAACGATACTCCTTACAAAAACATTTATGCCCCGAACCCCCCTAAAAACCACTCATTCGTCTCTATTTAGCTTCCTACTAGGAAAAAAAACTAAACCCCTTATTATAGGGGGGAGATTTTAACAGGCCCCTGAAACCAGACCTCGACAGATAAAACCCCAACCACTCGGGAAACCCCCTGCTGCTTCGGGTGGTCCTATCTCTAATGAACCCTTCTCCCTTTGTGACCCCTTTGGGCCCCACTCTAAACCTCTTAAAAACAGACTACCCTTTACTCGGGCCGTTCACAAGAAAATTCTAAAATGGGATTTTTTCTGACCCCAAACACATATTTTTAAACCCAAAACGCGGGGGCCAGAGTAAAAACTTTTTAACCCTCAATCCGCCCCGGGAAACTTTTGACTTGTAAAACGGCAAAAACCCCCCAGGGTCTTTTTAATTGGGATTCCCCCTTCCCTTGACCCCACTCAGGGATTTCAAAAGTTACCTCAAAACCCCACTGTCCAACTTCCGGGATGAAAATTATTAAAACCACATAGATGACAGGGGCATTTATTTTCCAAAAACCCATTCAAGGCTGTAATGGTGGCCATTAAAACTCAATTTGGACCTTCAAAAAGGGGGAGACGAAAAAAAAATTTTCTACACTTCAAAAGACCTCACATTTCCCCCGGGGTATTTTAACCACGCCCCCCCAGAAAACAACGAAAAAATTACACATCACAAAAATCTTCCCGGGAAAGTTTCCTAAAAGGGGCCCCCCCCAACCCCCCAAAGGGGGATTGAAGGTCACAAAAAAATTTTTTCCCGCGGGGGGTAATCGACCCCGGGTCTTTTTAGGGGCAAAGGGGGGTTAGCCCGGGACCCGGGACCAAATTCTATTTTTACATTTGCAAGACCCAGCCCCTCTCGAAAGATAATCAGAGACAACCAACACTTTCAAAAATTTATTTACCAGAATTCTAAAGTTTTTTTTAAAAAGAAAGACCTTAGACCCCCCGGGAACTTGGACCCCCTTTTAAACAGAGGGGAAACTTTGCAGGTTGCCCACGGAGGCCACTCGGCTTTGGAACCCGGGACATCTCGGACACCGGGGTTTGCCATGCGTCCCGCCCGTCTCCCCCATCCAAAATACCGGCCCCAGATGGCATGTCCCCCGAAATATTAAGTATCCTGAAACCCAAAAAAACGGGCCCTTAAGGCAAATCTTAATGCTATTTTAAAAAAAGAAACTTTTTCCCCCTGCGGATTTTTATGATCCCAAACCTTTTTTAAACCCCAAAAGCCACAAAAAGCCCCACAACACTGCCCAGGCAATCGCCCCATCTCTCTCCTCAATAAAGACTAAAAAAAAGCCCAAACCCAAAAATCAAAAGCAGATCCCCTTGCAGCCCATCAAAACCCCCCTTTCAAAACAACCCGCAACTGGGGTTTTTCCTAAAAAAACAAACCCCTTTTACGGGGGGGCATTGCCGGCCATAGAAACCCAAAGGACCAATTTAAAGACCACACAAACCTTTGCCATGTTGCGGATTTTTTTTTGAGCAAAAAAGGCCTTCGACTCTGTGTCATGGAATTTTTTCAACACCCCCCTAGTTATCGGGGCTTCGGGGATAAATTTCCTTGCCTTCCTGGTCGCAGCGGCACACTCTGCCAGGCCCTTCACGGTGAAGGGCCCTAAACCCCCAAATAATCCCAAACCCCAAAAAGGGCAGTGCCGGGGGTTTCTCCCTCCCCCTCCTTTTTCAATTTTCCCAATGACCCATTCATCCGTAAACCTGGGAACAGAAACCCCTTCCCAAGGAAATTTGCCTGGGGTTCCCCGGGAGACCCAATTAACGGGCTTTTCCCGGAACGCCCAAATTATTATATTTCCCAAATCCACCCTGATGCCTATGGAAAACTTAGCAGATATAAAACAATAGGGGGACATTATGGGGTTTTTAAAGGGGTGAACAAAAACAAATCTGAAGCTTTACTCTTAAAGGGAGGTCAAACCCTTCTGGTAAAACCAAAATTATCCCTTCAAGTGGCAAAAGGAGTCCTTACAAATTTTGGGAGTCCAATAAACCGGGAAAAAGAACCCTCCTTACCTCTTTAATATAAGACCTTTTCCCCTTAACCCCCTTTGAATCCCATTAATTTTTGGAAAAATCTTTACCTTTCACCCCTGGGTAGAGAAAAAATTATCAAAAAATAAAAATTCCCCCAAACCCCTCTAACCCTTTCAATCATCCCAATATTTCTTGCACCAAAAGGGGACCTGAACTGCATAAAACTTTTTTTTAGGAGTTTCCCATAGGAAAAAATCGCAGCCCTAGAACGCCATAAAGGGTTCTTGTGCCACAAAAGAAAATGGTGGAATAAATTTTTCCCCCGATTAAACTATACAACCGGGCGACTCAACTCGGGGAAATTGGGGATTGGGGCTCAACACCCAATATACCCCAAAACTTTTAATATAGACCAACAACTAACCCCAGAAATTTTTCTAGTTAGTCTGTTACTTTCCCCCATTTACAACATTCCTCCAACCTCAAATCGAACCCTCTATAATCCCGGCTTGGAAACAGGGATAGGGCGAGCCCAATTGAAAGGGCCCAAAACCCCAAGATATTCACTTCTATTTTCCTTCGTGGGGAACCCATCCCTTTCAGGGGGGCGGGGGCCATGGAAGATTCTCTCTCTGGCGACGGGGGGGATAGGGGATAGGCATCTGATAGATCCATGGAAAGGAAACCGCTTTCCCCCTAAAGAAGTAGAATTTTAAATTCAAATTTATAGAAAAAGCCCCATCCCCTTTCATTATTTAAAAAGCCCGGGGGCTATAAAAATATGGGGTCTCAAGACACCTTTGGATCGAGTTGGAAAAACCCTTTTCGAGCATTGAACTCTTTTTCTTTATATATCCAAGGGACAAATCACACCCCTTATAACTCCCTCCGGGCCCCCGCTGGGTTACACCACCCCAAAAAACAGGGGTCTTCCCGGACTAAATCCCCGGATCTATCCCCTTCCCGGGTGATATCCCTTTCCTCTCTAACTAGGCCTAAATTCATTTCCTCCATTGGGCCTAAGGGAGATGCATTTTCCCCATTGCGCACAGGGGAAACGTTTTCTCCAAGCAGGGGTTATCCCATAGGCACCTCCCCCCCGACACAAAGTCCCAAAAGTTTTCTCCCCCCATTTCCGATCTCTTACATTGTTTTTGGTCCCCGTCCCCCAAAATTAAAACATTTGTCCCCGGGGGCGTTTGTTCGTGGGCCCCCGAAATTACTTTCCCCCCCTGCCCAACAAAAACCGGGGAAAGGGCATCTTTTGGGTCCTAAACCAAATGGGTCCCCCCCGCCTTTTTGGGTACCAAAAAGGAAATAATATATTACATACAGGGACAGCCAGAAAATCGAAACTGCAGTGTTGGAAACCATCCCTTTTCCCCCGAAACAAATTTTTTAAACCCCAAAAAGTTCACTATTCCCGGGTGGGGCTGGGGGGGGAAACCCCCCTTTACAGGGAAAAAAAAGGCAAACAGTTTTTAAACAGGGTTATGGAAAAAACTTCATCTTTAAATCCCCGCTCTTTTTTGATCCAAACTTAAAAAAAAACTTCAGCCCTTTCCCCCTTTGGTACCCGGAATTACCAAACGCTGGCGACATCCCGGCTGGGGGACCCCCCCTCTCATTTCTTCTCTCACTTCCTTTGTCTTAATTGTGGTGTTTTTCAATAATTGGGTGAAAGGTGGATCTTTCCTTCCCCTTGCGGGGGTCCCGGGGCTTCTCCTCCCCGGGATTTTCCTTTTTTTCCCCTTTCCCCCTTTCCTCCCTTCCCCCTGTTTTCAACCCTATAATACCCACCTCTTTTTGTCGATATTAGGGAGTCAACCCCGGGAAGTGAATGGCCAAACCCCCAAAGCTCGTCTCCCCTTCGGGGGCCCCCAGCATGGGCGGTAGTTAAAATGGAGCCCCATGAGGTCGCAGACGAGTGGACCAAAGGGGAGTCATGACACTGGGGGACGCCCAATTTTTATCTTTTTCCCCTTTTCCCTACCTTGGGTTTTCATACGCGTCCTTTTAAAACACATAGCCCTTCCCCCAGCTTCTCCGTTTTCCCTTTATATATTGTACTTTAAATTTAGGGAATATTTCCAAAAGTGGGCAATGAATACATGGGAAAATCTTTGTGGACTATTCTACTAAGGTCAAAAGGCAATGGAAACACCCTGTTTTTTCAACGGTTTTTTCCTCTCCGATTTCCCTCATAACGGTATCCCAGCGAACATGTTAAGAAAGGGGACCGCCTATCTTACTTGCTTAGCTTTTTTTTTTTTTGGCTTACCCTTTTAAAGTTATACGTAAAAAGAATACTTTTGCAAACAATTGTTCTGTTTTTTTATAGTTTTAACGTCACCCTGATCCCCCCTGCACACTGCCATACTTAACTAGAGGGGAACCCCCCGAAATATATTCAAGTTATATAAAATTTTCTCCACGAACCATACCTGTTACGGTCCTCAGAATGCGAATTCCCTGTCAGTTATTTTTTTTTGTTATTCACTAAAAGGGGTAAACATTAGATATATGTTTAAAAAATGTAACCCTTACCTTAATATTCTCAACCCCTTTTGGTTTGCTTTTTAAAAAGTTTTTGTAAACAGCAAATTTTCCAAAAAAAAACATGTTGGAAAAAAAAAAAAAATTTGAGGGGGAAATGCCACCTTAGAAGCCACATTTCTGTTTCCCAAAAAACCCCGATTATAAACTGTATCTCACAGCACCATGACCCCCAAAAAACCCTTGACAAATGCAAAAAAAAAGAAAAATGGAGTAAATGGAAAAACGTTTTTGGGCCCCGGATCCGCCCTGGCCCCCTGCCCCTTTGGACTGCGGTTCGCGTCCCTGCCCCTGTGTCTTTTGGGGCCGCTGTGGCTCCCTGTGCGGGGCTTACACGGCAGTGTCAGTTTGCTCTACATGCTTTGCCCCAGCATTACTCACCGGGGCCGCTTCCACGCGTGTCCCCCCACGGGGGCTTCCCCCGAGTGTGTGTGCAAAACCCCCTAGGGTGCGCTCACGGGCCCCCTCGAAAATTTTTGCCACAGTGCCTGCTTCTGGGGTGTGACCCCCTGACCCTTTCCCTTTATTGGAATTCCCCCTCCCTGGATTCTGGGTCAGTTGTTTGGGGTGCTTTCCCTTTGAGCTTGACCCCTGCTGGCCCAAGCCCGCTGCCTTGTTTTAAACCCCCCGGGGTTTTCCCGAGTTTTCTGCAAGTTCTGTCTGAACGTGTGCTTAAAACCCGCAGCGACCCTTTTTTAAACCCGTGTTCTCCTTTTCGTGCCCAGTCCCGCTATTCCCCGCTGTGTAAACCCGTTATCAAACCCCGGGAAATTGCTTCCATTAAAAAGCTATGCATCCGTTTTAACCGTCACCTGTGTCCTCACTTCCCGGGTACCCGCCGCGAGTACCCGCTATCTGTGCCCGTGGGGGGCCCTGAGGATCCCCTGTACCAGGGCGTTTCTGGCTTTCGGGGCCAAAAAACGGACAGTACGAACTGACCCATACTAAATGGGTCCCCCCGGGGTGACTCTACCGACCTGGTAGCTGTAATCAAAACCCTTTGGGACGCACCTGGGCAATCTTCCCGAAGCACAGACCAAATTACTGCACTCTGGATGAAGTTGCATTGCCCCAGGTACCTACGCCAGCTCTTACCCGCAGTACTTTTTCCCCCTGCTGCCATGTTCCCGGGCCCAGGGCCCGCACCTGCCTCTGAATGCCCCCTTACGATGGAGATCCCCCCTTAAAGTTTGCGGGGTTTATCAACCAGTGGGACCATACACTTCGAGGGCCTGGCCCACCACTTCCCGTCCGATAGAGCCCCAAATGCCCTTTTTTTTCAACCTGCTCTCAGGTGAAACCTTTGGGCCCGGGCCCCACCCCTCTTTTGGGGGAGAGGGGGTCCCCCTTTTTACAGGGGCATCCAAAAATTTCTGGTCGCCCTTCCCGGGAAAAATTTTTTCAACTTGGGGCAAAAAACCCCCCCGGGGGATTTTTCTCTACAAAGTTCCTGCCAAAAAAGGGGAATCTATTGGGGCCCAAAATGCCATCCCCCTTTCGTACCCCGGCTTCTGAAAATTTGCCCGGAAAACGAGGCCCCCTTTTTGCAAACCCCTTGGGGGGACAAAAACAACAACATACTCCTATTATTAAACCCCGGCCCGGGGAAAGCCACTTTTGAATATATTCCCCCGGATCCGGGAAAAACATAAGACAAAAACCACAGAGAATTTTCAATACCCTTTTGGGCAAGATAGGTATATAAAATATAAACTTTTAATGAAAATTACTGATAAAACCTAACAATTCCCTAAAATTGCCCTACCTAAACTGCCTAATACGTGGGGAACCCGATCCAACAAAAGGGCGACCCCACCAGGAACCTTACTAGAAACCCTATAAATGCCCTAGTGATAGTACCTTACCCACTACACCTATGCATACAACTACAGTGTGTAGTGCCACCTAGACTAAACATCCGTCACCACACACAACAGACTATATATACACGTATCCCTGTCCCGACGCGTTTCCCCCACCACCGATAGAGTGGGTTCATCAGGGAACAAAAACTCTTCTAAAGTGGCAACAGTACTATAAGGAATCTCAGTAAGTACCAAATATATACAAACAATAAAATACACGGTTCCCAGAACTAGAATACCGTAACAGCATGCATGAAAGAATATACATATACAATCGTGTGGATACACTCACGTCCCTTATGGTATACTAGGTGAGCGCCAAAGATGAGGCACTTCTCACACTCAGAGAGAGCCAGGACGACCAGGTGGCATGCTGGGCCGGATAGATGGTTCCGAACACCTATGTATGCATAGGTGTAGTGGGTAAGGTACTATCACTAGGGCACTTATAGGGTTTCTAGTAAGGTTCCTGGTGGGGTCGCCCTTTTGTTGGGGCGGGTTCCCCACGTATTAGGCAGTTTAGGTAGGGCAATTTTAGGGAATTGTTAGGTTTTATCAGTAATTTTCATTAAAAGTTATATTTTATATACCTATCTTGCCCAAAGGTATTGATATTCTCTGTGGTTTTAGCCTTCTGGGGGGGCCTCGCTGGACGCATCAAGGATGAACTGGCTGGTCGTGACCTACCAAGTAACCTGGACGACCTCATTGCTCTAGCTACGAAAATCGACATACGTTTTTCTGAAAGAGAGCTAGAGCTTCGCCAGCAGTCACCGCCCTTCCGTCCTCGCAAGCCTTCGCCTCGCCGTGTACCTGCACCCCCAAGTCTACGTCACCAGGCACCTGTGTTCCCACAAGATGTTCCTATGGAGGTGAATCGCGTCCATCTAAGCCTGGAGGAACGCTATCGCCGGCGCAGTCTGAACCTGTGTCTATACTGTGGCAGTCCCAAGCACTACCTAAAGAACTGCCCAGTCCATCCTGCTGTGCCCCGGAAACCTCCATGCCATGGTGTGAAGCGTCCCTGAATAAAGATGCCTCTGCTCCTCGTCTGACCACCCCGGTCACTCTCTGTTATGGTTCCAGTCCTAAAATCCCAGTTTCTGCTTTGTTGGACTCTGGTTCGTCTGAGAACTTTATCCACCCGTCGTTGCTTGACAAGTATTGCCTGCCTGTCTCCTGTCTGGATAAACCGCTGCGTTTCTCCTCCATCAACGGGGAGATCCTGAAAGAACCAGTGCGCTACCGTAGGTGGTTACCCCTAGCCATTATGGGGGTACCTGGTTAGCCCAGAGGGGAGGGCTTAAGGGGGGGTACTGTCACGGATCGCGCCGCGGCCCGTGCCTTAGACCGCGGTCGTGTCCGTGCCCCTGTGTCTGGGTCCGCTGTGGCTCCCTGTGCGGGGCTTACAGCGGCAGTGTCAGTTTGCTCTACACCTGCTTCTGCTCAGCGTTACTCACCGGGGTCCTGCTTCCACGCGTGTCCGTCCACTGTGGCTTCCCCAGCGTGTGTGTGTGCGCCAGCCTGCGGACATTTATGCACACAGTGCTCCTGCTTCCTGCCTGTGACCTCTGACCCTTTCCTTCATAAGGAACTTCCTCCCTGGACTCTGGGTCAGTTCGTTGGTGTGCTTCCATAGAGCTAGACCTCTGCTGCTAAGCTGCTGCCTTGTTAACCCCCTGGTTTCCAGAGTGTCTGCAAGCTTCTGTCTGAATGTGTGCTTAACTCTGCGCTGTCCAGCGCACCTTATACCTGCTGTACTCCTGTCGCTGCACCAGTCAGCTATTCCTGCTGTGTATCTGTTATCACCCTGGGACTGTGCTTCCATTAAACAGCTACTGCATCCGTTTATCCGTCACCTGTGTCCTGCACTTCGGCTACCCGCCGCGAGTACTGCCATCTGTGCCCGCGGTGGGCCCTGAGGATCCCCTGTACCAGGGCGTTACTGGCTTTGCGGCCAGTAAACGTGACAGTTTTTTTCATGAAACCTTGTACAATTTGTGTCTTTTACAGTCTCCTCACCGCAAAACCAGCAAAATGACCTTTTGGGAACTGAGAATAAAAATTGTAGTAAGAAATGATCATTTTAAAAAAATTTTTTCAAGAGGACCATTTCGGTTTGAAGAGGAATGTGAAGTAGACCTGCAACTAATCGGTGACCTCGACAATTGGGGCCACAAGATCATCAGAGATCCATGCCTGATTCATCTTGATGAAAGTCAAACGATCAACGTTATCTGTGGAAAGCTGTGCAGAAGGTCCGCTCAGATATGACACTGGCTGCTGGGCAGGACAACACCTCTATGGCGTGGCGAGCGAGCTCGGGCCATTCATCCATTTTGGATACCCAGAAGTCAATTGGGTCCGGAACATTTT
This sequence comes from Phyllomedusa bahiana, assembly GCA_025379985.1. Classification (NCBI taxonomy): domain Eukaryota; kingdom Metazoa; phylum Chordata; class Amphibia; order Anura; family Hylidae; genus Phyllomedusa; species Phyllomedusa bahiana. The sequence continues at coordinate 40,030 of JAODAL010014356.1, read as the reverse complement.
CCAAAAACATCAGTTTTGGGGAACAGATAGTCGTGCCCCATGATCTTAAGCCGGTCTCTGTGTGTTGTATGGTGTGCCCTGCATTACATGAGTTGGTGAGGTGGTAAAAAAGGATTGCCAGAGGTCACCCATTAGTCTTCTGCCACAATGCCTGCTGCTGCTGCTGCGGCTACTTGGCACTCTACAGCTGTCACGTTGCTGACGTTGTTCTAGCATGACATTCGAAGAACGTGAAGTAGACACAACAGATTTCTCCAGTTGATCAATCAGCACGGTCTCCAATTCCTGCATTTTACTCTCTATTTGGGTGGTTGGAAGGAAAGTGCTGAGTTTTGCTTTGTACCGGGATCGAGGAGGGGGGGCCACCCAGTAACTGTTGTTCATTTTGATGGCCTTAATGCGAGGATCATGTTGGAGGGAAAGAGCATCCAAGCACTCATGTTGAGAGAGGAGCCTTGATTCCCAAGCCTCTGGGCCCAGGGGCACTAGCAAATGATCTTCCACACCCTTTCCTTCTCCGCTCAAATCCATTCCAACCTATTTCCAAGGCAGGGACATCGGTAACATTGGTGTCCAGGAGTACCTCATCCTCCTCTTCCTCCGCTTCCTCCGTTACAGCTTCAACACAGCCCTAACTTGCCTCAGATGCTGTACCCTGAGAGCTGAGGCGCCGCCTTGCACTAGCCTGGACCCCAACCCCCCCCCACTGCCTAATGAAGATGATAAAGTTTTGAAAAAACTTGTCGGGCCTTCTGGATTCGACAGAGAGAAAGGCTCTGTGTCCGTCTTCTCCTCCGTCGCTGCTGTTTCAGAGTGACCAACAATCGTTCCAGAACTAAGACCACCACAATGCTCATGGTGACAAGGGCATTGTCCGCACTGACCATTTTGGTGGCTTCTTCAAAACTGGCAAGCACGGTGCACAGCTCTTTCACCTGCCTCCACTCTTGGTGGCTCAACACCCCGAGGTCCGCACCGCTGCTTGTCAGGCTATGTGTCACTTTGTACTGCGTAATTGCATTGCGCTGCTGACACAATTACTGGAGCATGTGGAGGGTTGAATTCCAGCATGTTGCCACGTCAACAATGAGACGGTTGACGGGGAGACCGAACTGACGCTGCAACGCAGCCAGGCGGGACGAAGCAGGGTGTGAACGGCGGAAGTATGAGCTCAGACCTCGAGCCTTCCTCAGCAGGCAGTCCAGACCCGGGTAGCGCTTTAGAAATTTCTAGACGACGAGGTTCATGACGTGTGCCAGGCATGGGATGTGCTCCAACATACAGATCTTAAGGGCAGCCAGGAGATTTAGACCGTTATCGCACACCACCTTGCCTGGCACAAGGTTCTTGTCACCCAGCCAGCGCTCGGTCTCGTTGCGAAGAGCCATCCACAACTCCTGACCTGTATTTTGTCGGTGTCCAAGACAGATTCATTTCAACACGGCCTGGTTTCTACGTGATGCTACCTGTGTACCTTGGGAGAAAGAACCCTGCACCATCCCTGCGGTTTTGAAGAGCGTGCGCCGAGCCCGAGAGCCACCGTTACCACCAGAGACATCCACCCAGCTCACCCAGTGAGCTGTCACAGAGATATAGGGGCCTTGGCTGGGGTTACTAGTCCATGTATCGGTGGTTCAGATGGACTTTGCCGGACACAAATGCAGACAACGCGCTTGAAATTTTAGATGACACGTGGCTGGCCAGGGCAGGGACGGCTTTTCTGGAAAATAAATGCCTGCTCGGCATCTGGTATTGGGAGCAGGCAAGGGCCATGACGTGGCAGAACCCATCTGTGTCCACCAGACCCGGGAAAAGGGAACATTTCCAAAACCAAAAGCCTGGCAATGCCGACATTCAGGCTTTTGGCTTTGGATGGTTTGGGTTAAAGTGTTTCTTCTGCCTCAAACCTGGTAGACAGATGGTGGTTGCTAGACGCTTTCTGTAGGGTGTGCAGTCAAACTGGGAAGGAGAAGGGGTAGGATGGGTCTCTCGTGGTGCTGGTGGTACTCGGGCGACCGTGGAGGCTGAAGCGGAGGCTGATCCTTGATCATGACTCTGAGAGACATGGGCAGTTGAGGAACGCTTGGTCGTGGTGGAAGAGGAGGAGGCAGAGACAGAGGGTGTGACATTGGTTGGAAGCCCGGGATCGGTGTGGCCTTTATTCGCCATGTGTTCCCTCCCTTTCAACTCATGCATTAGCGGCATGTGACTAGACATGTTGGTGGTGGTTAAACACCTAAGATTCTTCCCTCTGCTGATGTGTTTACGGCAAAAGCGGCATATGACATCGCTGGGTGAATCAGAGGCTTGCTTGAAAAAGGCCCAGGCTTGAGAGGTCCTGGACCTTTTTGACGGCTATAAGCGAGGAGTGGTGTTTCCGATGATCGTGGCCAGCGGAATAATCTCAGCGGACTTGTGCGACCGCCCTCTTCCTTTTTTAGGCGGGACCCGCACTGACACTACCCCATCGTCTTCCTCCTCGTCCAGTGATGAAGCGCTCGCAAGAAAATTCTGATGAAAAGACCACGTTGGATCCGCAATTTCGTCATCATCATCATCATCAACACAGGTGACTTCCTTGTCCTGACATTCTACATCCTGGAGCTGCGGACTACAAGCAACAGGCACTGCAAGACGTTGCCGTCTGCCCGGGACTTTTGCCGATTGACCGGCTTCCTTCTCTTCCTCTGATGGCATCAGCGATTGGGCATCAGAGCAGACAAAATCATCCTCTTTGGCCTCTTGATCTTTGGAAATGCCTTCTGACCCCAACCGCATTTTGTCATCAAAGAGGACTTCAGAAACTGGATTATCCACAGTGGTGGGTACACGAGTTGATATTTGGGCTGCCTTCGCTTCATGTTGGACAGATGCTGACGATGCTGATGACGACATTTGTGGCCGTGACTGGGAGGATGAGTAGGTAAGACTGCTGGATGCAGGTTGCATTAACCACTGAAGAACAGATTGGCGATGCTGTTCGTTACTGAGATTCACAGGGCCCTGACCCAGCGATGACAGGCCTGATGGTTCTGCAACCAACGTTCCGCTGGCTTGCGTGTTGTCGCCAGCACTGGAAGGAGCACCTTCTCTCGTACCTCTACCTTTATGTCCTACACCCATCTTTGCTCGCTTACCACCAGCATTTCGCTCCATGTTCAGAAAGATAAAAAATTAAAAAAGGTAAGGAAGAGTTTTTGACAGTCTCTTATATAAAAACGGCAAATCACAGCTATTCTTAAATCCCTCTAATTTCCAACAGTCAACTAGGATTAGAAACAGAATTGTTTCTATCGAATACCTGTGAAATGTGGTCTGGTGGAAGAACCATAATACAAAATCAACAGTGTTCTTCCTTCAGTCCCAGGGATTTACAACTGCCCAGTAGTTTTTAACAAACTATCATACAAGTGTGCTATCTGCGCCAAACTGAGATTCACCGAGCGCAATAAAACTATTCAAAAGTTACATGGATGAGAAATTGTGTTTTTTGCAGCAATGACACACGAGAACAGTTACTTGAAAATTTCTGCATCCAAATTTAAGTACAAGTGCTCTTTAAAAACATACAATGGCTCGCGCCAAAAAAAAAAAATACAGCTATTTAAAAGTTATATGGATAAAAGAGTGTTTTTGCACCAATGAAATGACACAACATTTACTAGAAAATTTCTGTATCCAAATTTAAGTACAAGGTGGCTCTTTGAACAAAACTGGGCCGCACCAAAGTGAAATACAGCTATTTAAAAGTTATACAGATAACAGAAGGTGGTTTTTGCACCAATGAAATACACCAACAGTTACTAGAAGATTTCTGTATCCAAATTTAAGTACAAGGTGGCTCTTTGAACAAAACTGGGCCGCACCAAAGTGAAATACAGCTATTTAAAAGTTATACAGATAACAGAAGGTGTTTTTGCACCAATGAAATACACCAACAGTTACTAGAAAATTTCTGTATCCAAATTTAAGTACAAGGTGGCTCTTTGAAAAAAACTGGGCCGCACAAAATAAAAGATACAATTTCACCTCAGGTGCTAGGTGTTCTGGCCAAAAAGTGGTAAAAAATGCCATTTCAATGCAGGTTCAAAGTAGAGTCTGGGCTGCACTATATACACCCTCCTTTCCAAAGCCTGTCTGTCTGTCCATCCCCTCCCGCGGCTGTACAGCGCTAGATGGTTCTTTAAAACTCTCTGTCTAACTAAATAAGAACTGAAATTCTTTAATCTACCTATATTCTAATATTCACAGCTAAAAGCATAGTTGTGTCAGGGCTAAGCTGTGCTCAGACTGCAGACAGGCTGCAACAGCTGATGGGCGCTCCCTCCCTGATACACTTGCTGCTGACAGCTCTGTGAGTGACAGACGCCCAGCCACTCCTGACAGGGGGCGAGTGCACCAGCCAATGGGAGGACCTGGAGGCCGCTCCAATCAGCTGCAGGGGCGGTATCCAGGAATCCCATTTAAACTCCCTGAAAGCTGACTGCTGCGCCTGTGATATTCCTGGCTACCTTGTGGTTCTTGTTCTTTGTGTTGTTGTTTTGTTAACCAGTATACCTGACCTCGGCTTGTTCTCCTGACTCCGGCTTGTCTCCTGATTTTGTGCTTTGCTTACGTTTGGCTTTTGACCTCGGCTTGTTTACGTTTATTCCTCTAGTTCTGATTTGGGGCTTTGGCGTTCCTATTTGATATTGACCTGGACTGTTTGACTATTCTTCCTTCTGATGGCCCCAGCACTTTAGCAGCGCAGGGACTGTCGTCCAGTTGCCGTCTGCCGCCTAGGGCAGCACGTCAAGTAGGCAGGGACAGTGGGCTGGGTTCCAGTTAGGGCTCACTGCACCTCGCTTGACGTGACATTATCACAGGCCGAAAACCGTTTACTCTCTACCCTCACTACGGACCCCATGACAGCTCTGGTAGAGCAGATGCAGGGGCTAACCCAGCTAGTCCAGGATCTGGCGCTGAGGGTAGAACAACAGAAGGCTACCCCAAGTCAGAGGGTCCCTGCATTACCTTCCCCTCCTGTGGAACCCCCTATCCAGTTGCCTGACAGGTTTGCAGGTAACAGGAGGGCCTTTGTGGCATTTAGAGAGGGTTGTCACGTGTATTTCAGGCTCCGCCCACTTACCTCAGGGAATGAGGAACAAAGGGTGGGAATTGTTATGTCCTTACTGCAGGGTCCCCCCCAGGAGTGGACATTTTCGTTACCGCATGACTCACCTGAACTGTCTTCTGTGGACAGGTTCTTTGCCGCTTTAGGGGTACTCTTTAATGACCCAGATAGGGAAGCTGTGGCTGAGGAGATGACCACCTTAAGGCAGGGTGAGAAGACTGTGGAGAAGTTTTGCTCCGAATTTCGTCGCTGGTGCATTCCGTCTGGGTGGAACGACGCAGCTCTTAGATGCCAGTTTAGATTAGGGTTAGCTGACCATGTGAAGGATTTATTGGTGGCTTACCCTACCCCTGGTACTTTAGATGAGGCCATGGCACTGGCCGTTCGTCTGGACAGACGTTTTAGGGAGAGACGGCAAGAAAAGGTTCCCCCCCTGGTGGTCCACACCATGGTCACCCCTAAACCCGTTGTTTCCGACGTAAACCCAGAGGAGCCCATGCAAGTAGGGGCTTTTTCTGTCACTGCGGCTAGTGACCGTAGGACTACTCGTCGCATCCAGGGGTTGTGCTTCTACTGTGGAGAAGATGGACACAGAATTCGGGAATGCTCCAAACGGAAGACCAGGTCGGAAAAACTCCAACGCCTAGGTGGTCAGCAGGAGGATCACCTAGGCGAGCAGGTATTTCCTATTGTATCTAATAAGTTGCTGCTACCAGTTAAGATTTCATACTTGTCGCTGTCCGGTTCTGGGAGTGCGTTTGTGGATTCTGGATCAGCTTCTAATTTTGTTGATGCGTCTTTCGCCAAACGTCTGGGCCTACCTTGTAGACCGCTATCTGACTCGCTGCGGGCTGTGGCTATTGACTCCACTCCACTAGCTCGGGGCGCAATCCAATATTGTACCCCTGAGCTGGAGATGGTGGTCAGATCCATACATATTGAAAAGTGTATTCTATTCGTCATGGAGGGGCTGCCCGCTGATGTGGTGTTGGGGCTGCCCTGGCTTCAGAAACATAATCCAGTGTTTGACTGGAATTCAGGAAATTAGTCAGGTGGGGACAACGGTGTGTTTGACAGATGTCTCCTTACATGCTGGGCAATACTGATGTGCAGGCTAATGTTCTATCTGGAAGCGGTGGTGCCAGCCATGAAGCCTATGCGGCATCTTGTGAAGTCAATGCTCGGGCTAAGGTTCCCAGAACTCGTCCTCCTGGTGAACTATGCCCTCCACCTGTACCTGAACGCCCGTATGTGGTTCAGGAGGTGGTTAACCCGGTGGTTATCGGCTGAAATGACCCTCTTCTCTCTGTATATATACCATGTCCCGTTGTGCACTTCGTAAGTGGTATATTCAGCCTGTGACTCCGCCCTCTAGGCCTCCTTCTCCAGTTCGCATAGAGGGGGAGTTAGAACCCAGACCAGGGAAGGGTCCAGTGGCCCCTCCTAAAAGGGGGGGTACTGTCAGGGCTAAGCTGTGCTCAGACTGCAGACAGGCTGCAACAGCTGATGTGTGCTCCCTCCCGGATACACTTGCTGCTGACAGCTCTGTGAGTGACATATGCCCAGCCACTCCTGACAGGGGGCGAGTGCACCAGCCAATGGAGGACCCGGAGGCCGCTCCAATCAGCTGCAGGGGCGGTATCCAGGAATCCCATTTAAACTCCCTGAAAGCTGACTGCTGCGCCTGTGATATTCCTGGCTACCTTGTGGTTCTTGTTCTTTGTGTTGTTGTTTTACTAACCAGTATACCTGACCTCGGCTTGTTCTCCTGACTCCGGCTTGTCTCCTGATTTTGTGCTTTGCTTCAGTTTGGCTTTTGACCTCGGCTTGTTTACGTTTATTCCTCTGGTTCTGATTTGTGGCTTTGGCGTTCCTATTTGATATTGACCTGGACTGTTTGACTATTCTTCCTTCTGATGGCCCCAGCACTTTAGCAGCGCAGGGACTGTCGCCCAGTTGCCGTCTGCCGCCTAGGGCAGCACGTCAAGTAGGCAGGGACAGTGGGCTGGGTTCCAGTTAGGGCTCACTGCACCTCCCTTGATGTGACAGTTGTCTGTATTAATAAAGAGAAGAACTGTGTCTCTGAGCTGAGCTGTATTGAGAGACACGCAGCACATGTCTTCCTCTAGTGATAGACACTGAAAGACTGATACTGAACAGGAAACGCTGTTCTATGCACAACGAGGTCAGGTGATTTTTCCAGCCAATGACCACCATACACATCATAGTCATGACGTCGCACACCCAGCTCTCCCTGCGCTCTGCTCTCAGCTGATTTGTCGGCCGCCAAAATGACAGGAAGCGCCGAAAATGGTGCGATAGTAATAGATTATCTGCAGATTGTCAACTTAAATATTGCTTGATTGGAAATTTCGATCACCTAAAAATTTCCCCTTTTCACTTTGAAATTTATAATCGCTCTCCCAAATTTACATTTCTCCCTTTGGGCACATTTTGATTAAACCTATGTTTGTATGAGGGAGATGTTCATTTTATGTGTTATAAACAGGGTTAGAAAAAAAAATACCCAAAGGAATATTTACTTAAAAAAAAATACAGAAAAAAGGCTAAACTCAAGCAAAAGGCAGTGCATTGAACATCCCATAAAAAAGCAAAAGCCCCAGTGCTGCCGGGTTTTATACATATACAGGTAAGCTAAAAATATGCTCACACTCCCCCATCCCCTTGAGGGGCATGCCCAGCAATAAAAACTGCATAAAATGTACACCAATTAACACCAATATGCAGAAATGCTAAAAAAATGCAGATAAAATTGAAACTTTCCTTTATTGCCAGCTTTTTAAATTTGCTTTAAAATGAGACTTAAAAAAGGGGCCATTATCTAATAAGTGTATAAAAACCTCCCGGGACTTGCTTTTTTTTGCTGGACTTTTTCAATGCACTGCCATGACTGTAATATACCTTTTTTCTGTGTTTTTTTGATAATTTATTTTGTGTTTTTTTGGGAAAATTGCAAGTCAATACTAGTGTAAGGACTCGCAAGAATATGTGGACCCTTGACGTGGATTGCGAGCTTTGATAATTGGCCAATTATCAACTAATACCTCATATTTATGTATGCTATGAATAAAATATTGCTAATTTATTTCCATATCATTACATTTCTTTACATTCTACACGGTGACACCTTTTTTAGAATTGGGCTCGTATCATGTGTAATTTCATATAGCTGATCGGTTTAGGTCCAACTCTGGAGACCCCCTTGTAATGAGCTTATTGAATGGGCTGCGGTGCTTTAGTAATGTAACGACTGGGAGTAGACTGAAAAGCTGGATATGGATCCACTGGGAACCGCAGGTGATGTACGGGGGCCCCACTAGGGGGGCATCTAAGTGGGGCCCCGGGTTTTCACAGAGCCCCCCCCCCAAAAAGGGGTGTTTGCTGCGGGGGGATTCCACCAGGTCGCTACCCCCCAGTACTTGCCTGCAGCAGTACCAGGGGCTACGGGTTCAAAATCGCAGGGGAACTTGTAGTCAGGGACAGGCCAAAGGGTCAGGGCACAGGGGAAGGTTCGTGGTCGAAAGGGGCGGGGCTGGTCACGGAGAAGGGTAAACCCAATTCTAGAAGGCTTCCCCATAGGACAGGCACATGGATCGGCAAGGGATGCTAGGGGGAGCCAAAAAATGGGTCAACGGGCCGGGGACATTACCGGTGCGCTGGCCCTTTAAATCTTAAAAAAAGCCCGGTGCGTCGTTCCCCCCTCTTAGGGAGCGGGAAGCAGGGTCGGTGCCATAATAGCTGCGCCAGGGAGCGAGTGCCCTCTGCCCTATGCGGGGCCCCGGGGACACTCCTGCCGGGCAGGGGACCGTGGGGGGGCCGGGGCCCTCGCATCCGTTGAGCCGCGGGGGCGACCCCCTGAAATGACAAAAAAACCCTTCAATTATTTACCAGGCACAGCATTGTACATTCCATGGTGCTTTGTACAATACGGTTGCTCAGTCCTTTGCGCTTCAATAAACCAACTTGCTCCTTTATTTAGTTGAATGACAGATATGCTGGGAGTCAGATTGCAAACCCCTTTAAGGTTCACAATATATTCCAGCTGCAAACACTGATATAATATACAGTGACCTTAGATAAAAATGCCTGTCCAGTGTAAAGTGATTGTAGATATAGAAACAAGGCTTGGTTCAACACTTCGCTAAGTGCCATGCCTACAGAAATGTAATTAATCCCATATATTAATGAGCCATCATCACAGCTAAATCTAACTCTAGATGCCAACTGGCAGGAATCTCACATGCATGTTGCCAGACAAATTATAACAGGCAGGTTTTTCTTTCCATGTCCTTGCAGTCGTCCTTTGGTTTATAGATTTCTTAATATACTTTTTTCAGGAAAACCCTTGCTATGAATCTGATTTATTTTTTAAGGCTTGAATCCATCTTTAAGCACTAATCTATTAGAGGATGTTTAGTAATTCTTAAAGGCATACCTGCAAACTTTTTAAAGTGTCCTTTAGAGATATTTTGAGTCACCCCCTTCTGTGTGATGTGCCCCTTAACTTAAAGTCATGCCCCCTTTACAAGGTAACGCCTGACCCATATGTCCATTAGCAATGTATATGAACTGTACTGAAAGTTCTGGTCAGTTACATTATCGTGCAAACAATATACTTTGTAACTTTGTAACTGTACTGCAACAATGGAGAGACTCTGAAAGTATCACCCAGCTTTCCTCGATCCTAGATAGGTTATTGAGCATAGAAGAATGCTGAATGCCTGCTTTGTGTGTAGTTTTTTCTTTTTTCTTTGCAGGTTTTCCCTTTTTACAATGTCTGACCTATTTTATTAATGAAATTTTTACAGCGGAATATTTTTGGGGGAGTGATTATTTTAATTGAGTATATTTTTGCTTTTCTATGTGTTTTGTTTACCATTTTATTTCAGTGGTAGTAAAGGAGGTTTCTGACAGATGCCTCACCATTACTATCACTAGGGCTTCGTGTCAGCTAGCGCTATTTTTTGTTACCCCAAAACTTACACTAGTGCCCCGGATTATTACCCTAGTACTCAGTAGACCAGGGGTACTACAAAGAACAGGGTTACCATCATAAGTGGACCATCTAATGTGATAGTTTTTTTGAGGCAGCTGAGCCCGCTTTCTTAAGTGGGAAGGTACAAACCCCCTTTGGCCCTTTCCTTATGAAGTTCACCCTACAGCTGCTGGCTTTACCCTAAATGGTTATGAAAAAATACCAGGACCACACATTGTTTTTTTCATTTAATCATTTGTTTATTGAAATCTAAAAAGAGACAAAAGATTAAAAGAAAAAATATGTGCCCTCTTCACACCTCGTTCTTCATAGCCAATCAAGGTAAGACCAGCAGCTTTCAGGAAGGGAATATCTATGGATAACCCTTAATATTTTACCAAATTTTCATGGAGTAAAAGTTTTGCGATGCATGCACTGGAAGCCAAATAAAGGTCTCTGGGTCTGCCATGTACAGAAGTCTATTCGGTCCTGACTGGAGGCATAGTGTAATAGACTGGTTGTCAGAGGCACAATACATAGCAATACAGTAGTGTATTTCTATATATTATAACAGTGATCAAGTGATCCTATAGTCTAGACCTACAGTGGGGCACAAAAATAGTGAAAAATGGTTGAACATATAAAAAATGTAAACATTGCCACGAGGTGGAATACAGCGGGATACCTGCTTCAGTCGTGCCAACGAAGATCTGGTTTTGGTGGAGGAAGGCAATTAGTTTGTGTCATTAGCCATAGGTTGCTGACACATGTAGCTAGCATGGCTGCTATGTGGCAAAGTATGGGATGCCTTTCCTGGAACAGTCACAGTGTTGGATGGCAGGTCGTTCCCACGTTCCAGGATGGGCTTTTGGCATTTCTCTGGAGGCCTATAAAAATCCTGGTACTGCAGGTGGTTTTGCGCAAAATAGACCAAAAAACTGGCGTTGGCAAGTTGGGACATGTCGCCCATGGTTTTTAGTGCTAGTAGTGTGCTGCACCAAGAGAGGTAACAATAGAGTAGGTTCCCACCTGTATTGAGGTCACTTTGTCAATAGGTAGGTGGTCTTAAACAGTTTTGATCAAAAATGTAAACTAAGAACCTTGAAATTTTTAATGCACTCCAAGTAGCAGAAACGCTTTTCCAAAAATTCCTATATTCTTTTTGATAGTTTTTTAGTGCTAGTAGTGTGCTGCTAATACTAGATTGTGTTTGTGTGTTACTGCCACACCAGTGTGCACCTATGCTCATTTAAAAAAAAACAAAAAAACAATTTGGGATGTGCAGACCAAATATTGTTTTCACAACTTATAGAAACACACAAAACCTCCGTTTCCCCCAAAAAAGATTTGGGGCGACATGTATGAACGGACTTTTCGTCCGTTTTTTGGCGTTCGCTGTCGGACGCAGGGATTCAGTGTTAGGTGCAGTGTTTGCCACTTTCAGCTGTGCCCCGCATGAAGGGGTGGGCAGTGGAGCACGGTGTGGGCGCGGGGTAGGCGTTCCGGGGCGGGACGTGGCACGCTCGAAAACTCCGAGGCATGTACGATGGCGAGTCGGCAAAGCGAGGCGCAGTGCAGCGCTCGGCAGCTCCGACAGGCAGACCAGGTTTTTATTGGTCTAAATGGGTCTAAATGCTCCGGCAGGGGCGAAGTGAAGCAGGATCGGAACATGCAAGGATGCGGATCGAAGATCGCGACAGAAATCTCGGCGCTCCGCTCCGTGCAGCATGAGTAGGATTCCGAAAAAATCTACCTTTATAAAGGCGGAAAACAGTGTCAGAAAAAGAGCTGAACGTAAAAAATAAGCATAATAAAAAAAAAAACACTTTCCAAAACTCTAGAACGGCGCAATATCAAGAATTATGATATTGGAAATTGTCGGGAAATACAGTAATTCAAATTCTGAAACCTATTCTCATTGGTCGGCATAAACCAGCCAACAGAATAGGAGCGACAGTGAACCATAAAAACCTATGGGGAAGTTTAGACCAATCAGAATCCACGGCGGGATAGTTGAAAATACAGTAAAAATGCAGAAAAGAGCTGATTGGCTGAGCTAGCGGGGACTTGGCTAGCTCAGCCAATCAGAATAAGACGACAAAGCCCCATTCCTAGTCTATGGAAAAGTTTAGACCAATCAGAATCCACGGCGGGATAATTCAAAATATAGTAAAAAGACAGAAAAGAGCTGATTGGCTGAGTTAGCGGGGGCTTGGCTATCACAGCCAAACGAGCGACGCTCCTATGGGTTTTCTAATGCAATCTGAAATAAAACTGTACATGGCCGAAATCAAATCATAACACTACAGAAGTTGTCCATATGTGTATATAAAACGAATGATAATATGGGGGTAACGAAACAAAAATATTAAATCAATAAAATCATGTTTATTTCTTTATTTTCATTGCACCCATACTATTGATCTTTGGCTAACGAAAATAAAGAAATAAACATGATTTTATTGAATTAATGTTTTTTTTTTGTTACCCCCATATTATTATTCATTTTATATACACATCGGGACCACTTCGTAGTGTTATTATTTGATTTCGGCCGTGTACATTTTATTTCAGATTGCTTAGAAACCCATAGGAGCGTCGCTCGCCCTCCCATTGGCCCAAAAACGGCGCCTTTTTTTAACTTACCCAATCAAGAGAGCTCAAAAATTTTTTTCCCCATAAAAACCATGAGAAAGTGCTGGCTCGTTGGAAAGCTGGACGGGGCCCCCCCCCTTAAACCCAATCAGCTGTTTCTGATTTTTACTGTATTTTAAAACCCCGGTTTCCCACCTTTGAATTTAATTGGTCAATTTTTTTTTCCTATTCTGTTTGGGCTGGTTTATGCCGACCAATGAGAATAGTTTAAAAAACAATTTGAATTACGTATTTCCCGGGCGATTCCTCTTTTGCAATTTCCCCTATGTAGCGCGGTTCGGCGACAAAGGGGTTGTTGGGGTTTTTTAAAAATGCTTTATTTTGTAAAAAAGGGGTTTTTGCCTTTACTTTTAATGTTTTCTTTTAATAAAAAAAATTTTTTATTAATACTTCATGCCGCCGGCGTGAGTGCCGAGATTTCAGTGCCCCCTTTTCCCCATAGATTTTAAATGGGGAGTAGTCGCGCTCTGATTGGCTATGATGGCCAAGCACCCGCAGCTCAGAAATCAGCTCTTTTCTGTTTTTTACTGTATTTTGATTACCGCCGTGGATTCTGATTGGTCAAAAATTTTCCCCATAGACAGAAGGGGTTTTGTCGTCCATTCTGATTGGTCAATAATTCTCCATAGGTAAAATGGGTCTCTGTGCTCCTTTTCTTTTGGTGAGTAGCCAAGTCCCCGGTAGCTTAACAATCAGCTTTTTTCAGCTTTTTTTTATGTATTTTGAACACCCCGATGGGTTTCTGTTTGGGTCAAAATTTCCCCCATAGGTTTTAATGGGTTTACTGTCGCTCCCTTTTGATTGGTGGCTTCTGCCCGACCAAAACAGAAAAACTTTCAGAATTTTGAATTACGTTTTTCCCCCCAATTTCTATTTAATTCTTAATTTGGTTTGGGGTTTTTGTTTTTGTATTTTTTTTTTTAGGTTTCAGTCTTTTCCCAGAATGTGAACCCTTTTAAAAAGGGATTTTTGATTCATACTCGCACCGACATCTGGAATGATTTCTCGCTGATCCAGCCTGTCTCGCATCGGAACAGTTTATCGGCGCAGACTCACACGGCGCCTAAGTCCCGCACTGCGCCCATGTCCCCGCACTATGCCCCACACACTGGCGAGGCGCAGGGAACTTTTGCCCGCATGTATGAGTGCGCTACCTACGGCGGCGAATCATAGGCGCAGAGCCGCACTGCGCCTCGGTCCCCACACTGCACCTAACACACTGGCCAGGCGTGGTGGACTTTTCCCCGCATGTATGACCGCACTACCTCTGGCGCCGAATCATAGGCGAAATTTGCGCCTGATTTATGTCAGCGCTGGGGCGCGCTCATACATACTATGTAAAGTCCGCCGCACCTCGCCAATGTGTGAGGCGCAGTGCGGGACTTAGGCGCAGTGCGGCGCTGCGCCTAAGATTCACCGCTCGAGGTGGTGCACTCATACATAACATGTAAAGTCCGCCGTGCCTCGCCAGTGTGTGAGGCGCAGTGCGGGGACTTGGGCGTAGTGCGGCGCTGCGCCTAAGATTCGCCGTCCGAGGAGGTGCGCTCATACATGCGGGGAAAAGTTCACCGCGCCTCGCTAGTGTGTGGGGCGCAGTGCGGGACTGCGCCTCACATGTATTCCGATTCGAGACAGGCTGGAAAACAGCGAGAAATCATTAAACATGTCCGTGCGGAGTATGAATAAAAAAAATCGCCATTATAAAGGGGTAAAACATTATCAGAAAAAGAGCTCAAAACTACTAAAAAAATACATAAATAAGATCACTTTCCAAAAATCCAGAACGGCGCTATATCGGGAATTTGGTTGTTTGAAATTGCCGGGAAATACAGTAATTCAAATTCTGTAAGCTATTCTCATTGGTCGGCAGAAACCATCCAATCAGAATAGGAGCGACAGTGACCCATTATAACCTATGGAGAAGTTTGGACCAATCAAAATCAAAGGCGGGACAGTTCAAAATACAGTAAAAATACAGAAAAGAGCTGATTGGTTGAGCTAGCGGGGGCTTGGCTATCCCAGCCAATCAGAGCGTGAGCTACTTGTTCCATTGTAGTCTATGGAGAGATCGGGGCAATGAAATCTCGGCGCTCAGCGCCGTTCGGCATGGAGTATTAGTAAATAAATCGTTTTTATTAGGTGTAAAATATTATCTGAAAAAGAGCTGAAATCTTCTATAAACATAAATCAATTAAATCCCGAACAACGCATTTGTCGCCGAGACCGGCGCTACATCAGGAATTGCGATATAGGGAATTGCCAGAAAATACAGTAATTCAAATTCTGTAAGCTCTTCTCATTGGTCGGCATAAACCAGCCAATCAGAATAGGAGCGACAGGGACCCATTCTAACCTATGGAGTAGTATTAACCAATCATATTCAAAGGCGGGACAGTTCAAAATACAGTAAAAATGCAGAAAAGAGCTGATTGGTTGAGCTAGCGGGGGCGTGGCTATCTCGGCCAATCAGAGCGCGAGCTACTTGTCCCATTGTAGTTTATGGAAAGATCGGCGCAATTAAATCTCGGCGCTCAGCGCCGTGCGGCATGGAGTATGATTAAAAAAATCATTTTTATTAAGTGTAAAATATTATCTGGAAAAGAGCTGAAACCTTCTATAAATATAAATCAGTCAAATCACTAACAACGCGTTTGTCTCCGAGTCCGGCGCTACATCGAGAATTGCAATATAGAGAATTGCCGGGAAATACAGTAATTCAAATTGTTTAAGCTCTTCTCATTGGTCGGCAGAAACCAGCCAATCAGAATAGGAGCGACAGTGTCCCATTCTAACCTATGGAGTAGTATTGACCAATCAGAATAGGAGCGACAGGGACCCATTCTAACCTATGGAGAAATATTGACCAATCATATTCAAAGGCGGGACAGTTTAAAATACAGTAAAAAGGAAGAAAAGAGCTGATTGGTTGAGCTAGAGCGGGCTTGGCTATCCCAACCAATCAGAGCGCGAACTACTTTCTCATAGCGTTCTATGGGGAAAAGAAATGAAGAGCGAGCTGTGTTTGTGCTTGGCTAATTTAAAAGAGGCACGGTTATTTGGACCAATGGGAGAGCGAGCGACGCTCTTATGGGTTTTCTAATGCAATCTGTAATAAAACTGTACATGGCCAAAATCAAATGATAATACTCCCGAAGTTGTACCGATGTGTATATAAAATGAGTAATAATATGGGGGTAAAGAAAAAAAATATTATTTCAATAAAATCAAGTTTATTTCTTTATTTTCGTTAGCCAAGGATCAATAGTATGGGTGTAACAAAAATAAAGAAAAAAATATGATTTTATTGAATATTTTTTTTCATTACCCCAATATTATTGTTCATTTTATATACACATTGGTAAAACTTCTGGAGTCTTACCATTTGATTTCGACCATGTACAGTTTTATTCCAGATTGCATTAGAAAACCCATAAGAGCGTCGCTCGCTCTCCCATTGGTCCAAATAACCGTGCCTCTTTTAAATTAGCCAATCACAAACAGAGCTCACTCTACATTTCTTTTCCCCATAGAACTCTATGAGAAAGTAGCTCGCGCTCTGATCGGTCGGGATAGCCAAGCCCCCGCCGCTTCAACCAATCAGCTCTTTTCTGCATTTTTACTGTATTTTAAACTGTCCCGCCTTTGAATATGATTGGTCAATATTTCTCCATAGGCTATAATGGGTCCCTGTCACTCCTATTCTGATTGGTCAATACTCCTCCATAGGTTAGTATGGGCCACAGTCACTCCTATTCTGATTGGCTGGTTTCTGCCGACCAATGAGAAGAGCTTAAACAATTTGAATTACTGTATTTCCCAGCAATTCTCTATATTGC
This sequence comes from Phyllomedusa bahiana, assembly GCA_025379985.1. NCBI lineage: Eukaryota > Metazoa > Chordata > Amphibia > Anura > Hylidae > Phyllomedusa > Phyllomedusa bahiana. Next base: position 23,430 of record JAODAL010014356.1, on the reverse strand, counting down.
AATTCCTTATGTATTGCCGGTCTCGGCGACCAACGCGTTGTTCAGGATTTAATTGGTTTATGTTTATAGAAGGTTTCAGCTCTTTTTCAGAGAAAATTGTACACTTAATAAACAGGATTTTTTTAATCATACTCCATGCTGCACGGCGCTGAGAGCCGAGATTTCATTGCGCCGATCTCTCCATAGACTACAATGGGAGAAAGTAGCTCGCGCTCTGATTGGTCGGGATAGCCAAGCCCCCGCTAGCTCAACCAATCAGCTCTTTTCTGCCTTTTTACTGTATTTTGAACTGTCCCGCCTTTAAATATGATTGGTCAATATTTCTCCATAGCTTATAATGGGTCCCTGTCGCTCCAAATTCTAAATTGGGTCAATATTTCCTCCATAGGTTTAGAATGGGCCACTGTCGCTCCTATTCTGACAGGCTGGTTTATGCCGACCAATCAGAAGAGCTTACAGAATTTGAATTACTGTATTTCCCGGCAATTCTCTATTTACCAATTCCTTATGTATTGCCGGTCTCGGTGACAAACGCGTTGTTAGGGATTTGATTGATGTATGTTTAGAGAAGGTTTCAGCTCTTTTTCAGATAATATTTTACATTAATAAAAATGAGTTTTTTAATCATACTCCATGCCGCACGGGGCTGAGAGCCGAGATTTCATTGCCCCGATCTCTCCATAGACTACAATGGGACAAGTAGCTCACGCTCTGATTGACTGGGATAGCCAAGCCGCCGCTAGTTCAACCAATCAGCTCTTTTCTGCATTTTTACTGTATTTTGAACTGTCCCGCATTTGATTTTGATTGGTCAAAACTTCTCCATAGGTTAGAATGGGTCCCTGTCGCTCCTATTCTGATTGGCCGAGATAGCCAAGCCCCCGCAAGCTCAACCAATCAGCTCTTTTCTGCTTTTTTACAGTATTTTGAACTGTCCCGCCTTTGAATTTGATTGGTCTATATTTCTCCATAGGTTATAATGGGACATTGTCGCTCCTATTCTGATTGGCTGGTTTATGCCGACCAATGAGAAGCGCTTACAGAATTTGAATTACTGTATTTCCCGGCAGTTTCCAATATCCTAATTCCTGATGTAGCGCCGTTCTGGGTTTTTGGAAAGTGATTTTTTTTTTTTTTTTTTAATTTTTAAGGTTTGAGCTCTTTTTCTGATAATGTTTTACGCCTTTAGAAAGGCGATTTTTTGGAATCATACTCCATGCCGCACGGAGTTAAGCGCCGAGATTTCTGTTGCGATCTTCTATATGCTTCCTCTCATGTTTCTTCTCGCTTCACTTCGCCTCCGCCGGAGCATTTAGACCAGAATCAACCAGGTCTGCCTGTCGGAGCTGCCGAGCGCTGCAATGCGCCGCACTTTGCCGACTCGCGATCGTACATGCCTCGGAGTTTTCGAGCGCGCCGCATCCCGCCCCAGAACGCCCACACCGCGCCCATTGCCCACCCCTTCATGCAGGGCGCTGCTGAAAGTGGCGAACGCTGCGCCTAACATCACATCCCTGCGTCCGACAGCGGATTCGGGCTTGGAAGACGCAGGTTACGCCCAAAAAACAGGCGAAAAGCCCATTCATACATGTCGTCCTAAGTGAGAAGGAGACAACTATTGGTGCAATAGTAAGAAAATGAATGAAATACAAAATGACTGTCAATCGACATCGATCTGGGACACCATGCAAAATCTGACTCGTGCCGTATCCTTGATCATGAGGAAGGTGAGAGATCAGCCTAAAACTATACGGGGGAACTTGTTAATGATCTAAGGCAGCTGGGACCACAGTCACCAAGAAAACCATTGGTAACACTTTACGCCGTAATGGTTTAAAATCCTGCAGGGCCCTCAAGGTCCCCCTGCTCAAGAAGGCACATGTGCAGGCCCGTCTGGAGTTTGCTAATGAACACCTGTGTTATTCTGTGAATAATTGGGAGTAGATGCTGTGGTCAGATGAAACAAAAATTGAGCTCTTTGGCATTAACTCAACTCGCTGTGTTTGGAGGAAGAGAAATGCTGCCTATGACCCAAAGAACACATCCTTGCTGTCAACCATGAAGGTGGAAACATTATGTTTTGGGGGTGTTTCTCTGCTAAGGGCACAGGACTACTTCACTGCATCAATGGGAGAATGGATGGAGCCATGTACTATAAAATCCTGAGTGACAACCTCCTTACATCTGCCAGGACATTAACAAAGGGTCGTTGCTGGGACATCCATCAAGACAATGACCCAAAACATACAGCCAAGGCAACAAAGAAAAGAAGCACATTAAGGCTCAGAAAGAAGCACATTAAGGTCATGGAGGGGTCTAGCCAGTCTCCAGACCTTAATCCCATAAAAAAACTTATGGCGGGAGTTGAAGTTCCGAGTTGCCAAGTGACAGCCTCAAAATCTTAATGATTTTGAGATGATCTGCACAGAGGAGTGGACCAAAATTCCGCCTGACAAAACCTCATCATCAACTACAAAAAAAGTATCTGACTGCTGTGCTTGCCAACAAGGGTATTGCCACCAAGCATTAAGTCTTGTTTTCCAGAGGGATCCAATACTTATTTCTCACTGCAAAATAGTATTACATTTGTATAATTTATACAATGTGATTTTCTGGATTTTATTTTGGATATTCCATCTCACAATGTTAAAATTTACCTACCCTTAAAATGATAGACTGTTCATGTCTTTGTCAGTGGGCAAACTTATACAATTGACAAGGGATCAAATAATGATTACCTTCACTGTATGTAGAAAAGATAAATTGTCAGGATATAGGAAAGGCAAAATTTAACAAACTTTGGTATAATATTACCACACGCCTTTATGAACTATATCTAATATGCGGATTATGACTAAAACTGTCAAAACGACACTCCCAGGGCAATGTGGGAATTAATTAATGAACCTTAGGTAAAGAATATATCCTTCAATATCCCTTAACCTTGAACAGTGATGCCAATTTCAAAGGTACAGTTGGAGATAAAGACCTATGTAGTAGGGAAAAGGCAAGGATGGAGTATATAGGGAGTAACAATATAATAGATGTCACGGACCGCGCCGCAGCCCGTGGGTCAGGCTGTGGGCACGTCTGTTCACCTGCCGGCTCCCCGGTGCCAGGGGTGAGTGGTCTCGTGGTCCGTGTGCCGGGGCGCGGGTACTCACCTGACCGCACTCCTGACTCGCTGCTTGCCTGTGCCCGCCAGCTCACGCGTCTCCACTCTCTAGGGCGCGCGCTCCGGCTTTCTCAAATTCAAAGGGCCAGCGCGCCGGTAATTGGTGGTTGCCGGCTGCTGACTCTATGTAATGGCCCCTCATCTGGCAGTCCCCTGCCGGATCCTTAGTGCCTCATAGCCTATCGAGAAAGCGTTCCTTGTGCCGTGATTGTCTCTTCCGTGTACCGTACCGCCTTGCTTCAGTCCCTCGACCACGAACCTCTGCCGCCTGTCCTGACCTTCTGCCTGTCCCCGACTACGCCTCACGAGTCTGTACCATGCTCACCCTTGGCTACCACCGCAAGCAAGTCCCGCCAGTGGAAGCGACCAGGTGTTTCCCGCCGCAGCAAGTCCATCCTGCTTTGTGGCGGGCTCTGGTGAAAACCGGGTTCTACTTAGACTCTGCTCCCTGGTGTGAGCTTTCACCATCGCTTGTGGTGGCCCAGCGGATCCACTACCGCCATCTGCTACAATAGAATGCTACCTGTTAGTTGGTGTGCTCAGTATGTGTCTCAGCAATCACCTGTAGATTGGTGTGCGCAGCGTATGGTTATGCAGTCCCCTCACACCGGTCTGATGCACCAAACCATGACTGCGCACACCAATCTATAAGTGATTGCAGGGCAACTCAAGACAGAATTCAATTTACTTCCAAATCAAAAAAGTGTCAGTGAAGAAAATGGGACGTGGGTGCCATATGGTTCTGGTTGGAGTTCATGTCAGCATTCCCATGAAAAAACTCCAAGTGAACAGAATTTAGAGAAAAATGTCCGCCAAAATGGGGTCCCAAATGCAACTATGACACCCTTGTTCTCTAAGATTAATCCTCCATAGCATTTATCCGTTGGATACTTACTGATGATAAAGCCACCTATCTCTTTGTTGCAGATGTGCTGCTAATAGTTTTGCTCTTTGGAGTCAGGTAGGGCTGGTTCGGCTGTACCCAAATTTTGCTGGCAAAATGTGTAATGCGCTGTGAAAGAGAAAACAAAGGACAGGCGCACCTCGCATAACACTGTGAGGTTGAACAAAAGTAATGGGGAGGGTAATGAATATCGCTCACCTTTTGTGTTTGTACAGGATGGCACAACTCATATAGATGGCATTAAAAGATAATTAGCAAGCAGCCTGGTTCCATAAACGTCTCAGGGAATCCACCGCACTTCAACTGGTTCGCTGGGTATATAGTAACCTTCTTTCATCCAAGTGTATTGGATGAGGTATATAATACAGACCTACAGTGGTGCTCAAGCAGTACATATGCAAACCGAAAAATAATAAAGTTTTTAGCTAAAGCTGACAAAATAGGAACCAGGAAACTATGTCAGTTTTAATTTCAGCATGTAACAGTCATTAAAAGACATAAAATATAAAGCATAAAAGAAATAAGAACAAAAGTACTACGCGTTTCGCACAGGCACATGCTGCACTTCCTCAGGTGCAATGAGCAAAGTTTTCAAGCCAACATCTTACAAATTTTGCTGGCAATTTCAAGAAAATCATACAAATTTTCACTAGTGTCTTCCGGAAAAGAAGAAGTTATTTGTCCACTCATTATACCTTTTCACCACAGCAGTCGCCAACAGTTCACAAACTGCACAGTGTCAGAAATACTGTCACCCTTCTCCGAAAGCCAATAATCATCCTTTTTGCAGCTCTGATATATCACCCCGTGACAGCAACAAGGGACATGTGTGCAGACAGCCTATCACATACCTTATGTATTCACCAAGCCAGCTCACCACCTGGGACTTACTTTATGAGCTACACGTTGCTGATGTTGAAAGTAGGAAGTGATATTATAATATGACTTGACTGTTAAATATACCAGTGTGATTTGAGGTCCACTAAATTTCAGTATGCATTCTAAGTCTATGACTAAGAGCCGTCCCTGAACATAAGCCATCATAGACGTTGCTTTACTCATGGGTCAGGTAATCCTGAAACGCGTAGGCAGATTGCTGTGCTGGAAGCTGTCGAGATGGATGTGATCTGAGGTGCCGCTGGATTCTATAATTGTTTTCTTTTAATGAATTCATGTGCTGCCTGTTTATATCCGTCTTTCAGAATTTGTTTGTTTCAGGCTTTGTTGGCTCCTCACCAGTTTTGTGTTGTGCACTTGATTTACTCTTGAATTTTTGCTGACTTGACCGTCCCATTCAGATGTGATCCTCAGCCTCTGGACTGAATCCAACCTCACTGCAGCATCTGTCTTGGTAATATTTCCAGCTCTTCGCCCCCGGCACTGTTAGATCTATACAGTGGCCACATCTAAGCTTTTCTCTTAATTGACAGACCTGCCTAAATCTCACTGCACCATTTTCAGATTCTCATCCAGGGTCATATATTTCAATCAAGCCTGGGTGTCAATAGAGTCTGCATGGGGATTTCGTCAGCAATATTATGTTTACGCTGTATGCCTTGAGCGAACGCTAATTGATTTGAACATCGTACAATGACCGTTACCTAAGTCCACACATTATAGATTTTTCAATTATTTGAAAGTGACAAGCATGTCTGAATCCTAAGTGTTGTAAATCACTACTGTACTGAAGTGTAATATATCAACTGTTTTCAGACTATGGTGCACATTGTAAATTTACTGTTCCTCTCTACAAGATGGCAACACCAGGGAAAGGAAACGCATTGTTGTTTATTAATTAAAACCAGATACTGATGCAAATTGTTTCCTAATCTATTATTTTCTGATTGCACATAATTATTGGGGCAGCAATCTAGTCTGCTCTGCTCTTCATGACACTTACAGCAGCCACTTGAGCCATAGGAACCCATAGTCTGGAGCTGACTTGCTGACATCTATGGGAGAGAATTGTGGGCATGCTCTGTGACTTATGCAGGGAAGTGATGGAGGAATGCTGTAATCTTCACTTCTTTTGATTGTTGTATTCTGTGTTATCTATCTGTAGGTATTGCCTGTCAGTGTAAGAGTAATGTTTTTTCACAATTAAGTTGTGTAGAGACTTACAAGCCAGGAATGCTCCAATAAAAGTTCAATATTCCAATTTCCAAGTTCTGGAGAAAAAATGCTAGAACTCCTAAGGCTGCGTACACACAGCTAAGGACAAAATACTGTAAGGCTAGGTCCACACAACAAAATGAAAAATGACGTCCAAATCCGACAGCATTTTAACATCGATGTACCGCAGTTTTTGGTGCGAGCTTGCGCTAAAAACTGCGGTCGGTTTTCAGATTTCCCAACGTCCCAGTATATTGACTGTACAGGAATCCGACGCAAGATAGAACACGTTCTATATTTCGGTGGAATCCAGCAGTTTAGATATCCAATAAAAGAAAATCTACAGACTACAGTGCAATTTTTTCTATTGCGGTCTATGGGCCCAGAATTGCAGTCCAGTTTTTGTGGATTCTAAAGCCGCTTAAAAATCCGACTGTAATCCTGTGCTGTGTAGACATAGCCTAAGATTCTGAATCAGAATTCATTGAGTATTTGAACAGTAAAACCTGAAGATTTTTATTCGGTTTTCGTTTTTTTGGGACAGTTTGGGATTTGAATTTTCAATGTTTTTTTTTTTAGTGGAGAGATCTACACACAATTTGTTTTAACTATCTATCCATCTTTTCCATTTCCTCTATCATCCATCAAAAAATTTATCTATCCACTTCTATCCATCTATCTTTCGCTACTGTCTATATAATATTAATATATATAAAAATTTAAAATATATAAAATATATATATATATATTTAAATTTTTTAAACACCAAAATATATATTATTTTTTATAAAAATAAAATATATATAATAATAAAATCAAAATTATATATATATTATATATATACATATAATATAATATATATATTTATAAATATATATATATATATATGGAGTTACCTATTCTGCATAGATATTAAAGCAAAATAATTCCACAGCACTCATTTGTATATATGCTTATAAGTTTAAATATTTTATATAATATGAAAAGTAATTTACAGAGTTAGATTACAGAGAGAGTGTTTCCATACAAAATGGGCATATAGTTAACATACTGTATATAAATCATATGGCAAATGGCTTGAGGAAATCCTGACCGTGGGAACGTTTCGGCTGATATCACAGCCTTTCTCAGCCGGATCACTATAAGAAAACAAACGTATAAAACACCAGATATGTATGCAAAACTGTAAGTCAAGATAGGGGAGAGGAGTGAAGTGAGAGACAGAAAATAAATAGAGAGCATGGGACAATATCATGAACAGGGGACTGAGAAAACCAAAAGAATACATCGCAGAAAAGAGAAAGTATGAAGATGTGGATGTAATGGAGAAAATGGTAATGATAGGGAATAGGAGGAAGGATCATAGAGTCTTATCTGCTGGCAGGTACCGCCGCCAGCACAGGAGCGCATGCTGTAGATGGTGACACAACCGCTGCGACCCCCACACAGGGAGCCGCAGCGGTCACAGAAGCTAGGGCACGCACACATCCGCATTCCGTGGCATGGACCGCGCCGTGATCCATGACACCTTGTTTGACTGTCTGTTAGTGTTAGTAGAGTGCTGCTGATATGTTTTTGTGTTTGTATTGTTTACAGCCACACTAGCATGCACCTGCACCATTTTCTTTAAAATTGTGTTGTTTTTTTATTATTATTATTACTTTTATTACTATTTTTACTATTATTTTTATAATCCCTTTTTATTATTATTGTTACCATAAATTTTATTACTACTGTTAATGTTGTTGTCAGCATATGTTGCCTGACGGTATAATTAATTGGACCGAGTATTTTTAAACAATGCAGTCTGATTTCAGTATGTTAGTTCTCAGCTGAATAGAAGCCATTACCAACCAATGTGCAGCTCCCAAAGGAATAAACTCATCCATCTTATTTAATCATTTTTGGTTGAGAATATTTATTCTTATATGGCAGAAGCTGGAGTACATCATTTCCTGAATTCCAATTAGCTTGATATAATGGCATCGATTGAACCCAAAAACTAAACCTCATCCTTTTCACTCATGGTTATTAGATAGTGTTACAATTCTCTCCAAATATGTCTTTAGCAAATGGGAAGTGTTTTATGTGCTGTGAGCTTTGCAAACTTGGCATGGATAATGGCACTGACATCCAGCTACAAAGCATTATCTTAAGTGAGAGCAGTGGACGGGAGAAAAGCGTAAAACATGTTATTTTGTAGTAAATATTGTAAATAAATATAAGTTCTATACACATTGCATTATAGTGTGTTCTCATGTGGCCAATTTGAAAGCTGAAGCTACAGAGTGAACCTCTTACTCTTTAGACTACCCGTCCTGTCTTCTCTAAGCATAACATTGCTTTCAGTGGGCACTGTGTAGGGTTTATTAGGAAAATAACAGTCCCAGAGTATTTCCTGGAGCACAGACGGGCATCCTGTCGGGCATAATCTTCAGTTCAATGAAAATATATGATCATATTATCATATCCACCAGCACCGCAATGGTTAAAACTATATACTTTATTTCACATCATAATTGAAAATGTATGGCTCCCATCCTCTGACGCGTTTCTAGCATTGTTACTCTAAGCGCTCTAGAGGATGGGAGCTATACATTTTTTTTAAATTACATGAAAATAAAGGGGTTGTATCATTTCATTGAATGGTCTTCAGAATAAGAAGACAGTGAAAAAGTACTTGCAATTAGAAGTCATTATCAAAACTGTTTGTATTTCCATTTCTTTTATTTCTTTTTGTTTCGGGGGCCTTCCCATCTTTTTCTGAAAAAAAAATTTCGGCTCCCCATAGATACTTGCGAAAATGACCCCCTTCTTTTTCTGTATAGGGGTTCTTTTTCCCCTTTGTCTGGGCCAAAAGGGGTTTTAAACTTATTTTGGGAGTAGTCCCAGCTCAATAAATACAATAAAAGGGGCCAGGGGAAAGGGAGGCCTGTTTTTTTGGGAGAAAAAAAAACTCACATGCTTAAGGAGCTGGGCAAAAGGCAGGGGACACTTGGGATTTTGTCCCTCTGAAAACCCGGGGGACTGGGGGGATGAACCCCCCTTTCCCCCCGGGGGAATTTCCGGGGCCGAAGGGTTTACTTTAAAACTTTATCCCGTTTGGACCACCCAAGGGTTTTGGGTTTAAAAACCACGCCAGGGAACGGAGTCAAATAGGGTTTTCACCGAGGGCCGAAAGGGGATGGATTTTGTGGCTGAGTCTACCAGGCTTTACCCCTGCCCTGACTGCGGTTGGCCCCCGGGGGTACTGCGGGTCAAATCTTTCCCCCGGCGTATTCAGGAAACGCAGAAGGTAGGGCACGGAAAAGGAAAGGGCGGGAAACGAAAAAACGGAACGGGAGGAAAACGGAATACCCCCTTTACGGAAAAGGACACTCCTCTCACTAAGACACCAAAAATTTTTCTGGGACAGGTGCCGGGGGCATCTTTTAGAAAGCGGCCCCGCAAACCCAATTAAAAGGGACAGGGCCTTTTAAAATTAATGCAGCGTGGCGCCCAAAAATTTTGGGGGGGCCCTTTGCCCAAAAAGGGGGGGGGGGGGCCGGGAAAAAGGGGGTTCACCGGAGGGGAGGAAAGCCCCGCCGGGTTGGCCGGGGGTTAACCGCAATTGGCCCCCCTTAGGGGGAATTTTCCCAGGGGCAGCGGAGGGGATGAAATATTTTTTTTCTTTGAACTAAAGATTAGCCCGCGGGATCCCCGTTTTGGCTCCGGGAAATATCGGGGGACGGGTTTTTTTCCTAACAAACCCTGCGCCCCGGGGTGGCACCAAAAACCAATTTTTTTTTCTTGGGCACTTTCCCTCATTAGCACCTCTGAGCATTATGTCACAGCTGCCAAAGCCCCATTAGACCGTCAGGGAAATCCCCCCTTCACCTTGTTTAGGGAAAGGGTTTTAAAGGGTAACAAAAAACCGATAAAATGCATCACACCCAATGTATCTACAGTACAATTAAACCAGAAATAGCAAATTAGTTCCCATGCAACGATATGTAATCACACAAAAATTTTTCCACAAACAACACAAACCAAATCAAAAGTTGCCCCCCAAGGCCCATTTTTCCTTAGGGTATGTTCACATGACATATTGCGGTGCGTACAGGGATGCGCCGCAATATGCCTTCATTAGCTCTGTTGAAAGTACATGCTGAACCACAACGGTGATTTTACTAGTAACATTCTTTTCACCGTATTTGTGGAGCATATTTTGGTGTAATTATACACCGAAATGTAATCTGCAAATACGCATTGTGAACATACCCTTTAGGAAATAATTATCGGGAAGCAAGTGAAAAATATTCTTGAAGTTAATGTATTGGAAGCAGGAAAAATGGGCAAGTGTAAGGATCTGAGTGACTGTGTAGTAGACCCCCCAAAGATCGAGCACTTTAAAAATAACAAGTGGGAGCATCCGTATATAGGGGTTAATCCCTTTCCAAAAATTGATCCAAAGGATAAAAGAAAATGAACAGTCCCGGGTCCCCAAGACCCCTTTGCAATGGGGGTGAGGCTAGCCCAATTCCACAGAAGAACTATTGTAGCGCACATTGCTGAAAAAGTCACTGCGAGCTAGGAAAATAAGGGTCGGAACACAGGGTTCGCAACTGCTGGGGGGAAGGGGCTTTTAGCTACAGAATTTTGCACCAGGTATCCATGTGCATCAAAATTTTACCTTTTATAAGGGAAAAAGGTGGGCCGGTCTGATGAAACGGTTCCTTTTCCGTTAAACCAACCTACAAGGGCCCCCAAACCTTTTCCCCTCCCAAAATCTCTGCCTTAATCTCCAGATTCTCCCCTCACCAAACTCCGCCCCCACGGGCCTTCTTCTCTGCTCTCCCTTTCAGTTTCCCAAAACAACGCTCCCAAGACTTCTCCGTGCTTCCCCCCAAATCTGGGCCATCCCCCAACAATCAATCTCCCCCCTCTCACACCTCAAAAGACCTGAAAACCTCTCTTCAGGAGCCATAAACCAAAAAAAGCCGTTGCACTACTCCACCCACAAAAAATGTCTGCCCCTCCCCTTCTGTCTCTTCCCTCCTTCCATGTAGATTGTAAGCCCTCATGGGCAGGGCTCTCTCGCCCTCTGGACCAGTTTTGTAGTCAGTCATTGTCACCTTGTATTTTTTTTGCTATGTCATTAATAACCCCCTTTGAATGACAGCGCTCTGGACCAAAGGGCTCTAAAAAAAATAATAAAAATAAACATTTTAACGCCGGGGTTTTATTTTCCTGAGGGAAAATGTCACCAGGATGCAAAGTTTCCAATAGAAATAAGTGATCCGCAAGTATAGAAAATATCAAAATAATCTTCTTTATTAGAAACTGTATAAGAAGAGTATGAAAAAAAAACTTTCTTGGTGCCAAAAAAATCACAATTTTGGCATTTAGAATTTTTTTTCTTCTAAAGGGTTCAGCGCACGGGATAAATTATGTTATGTTTTAATTGGACTGTTATGAATGCAGCGATACCAATTATATGTAACTTTTATATTATTTTATTTGTAAAATGGCAAGAAGGGGGTGATTTGAATGTTAATATTTTTTAATTGATTTTTATACTTTAAAAAAATATTTTTTTCTAATGAGATTTAGGCCCCTTTACAGGTACTTGCGCACTTGGGAGCGTGATCGCTTGTACACCCTTGTAAATTATATAAATAGTATGAAAACCTCCATTAGGCTTCCAGATGCAATGTATCCAATTAGCATCCGCATTCGTCGCAAGGGGGGCCGAGGGGGGGAGAAAAAATGGCCAGCACCAAACCCTCTTCATTTAGGCAACATGGCTGCAATCACTTTGGAGTCTAAAGACTTTAAATGCAAGGAGCCCTCTGCAAACTCTGTTTAGCAGGGGTTACTGCAATTAGCACTGGAAACGGTCGCTTATTTTAGGATGTTCCCCAATTATTTTCGGGCGTATAACACCCGCAATTACGCCGTTGGACGGGGGGGGGCCGGGGGTGGGGGGGGGGGGGCCGGGACCCGCCGGCCCATAGACCACTTACTACGGGGCGTATACCCGCTAGTAAAAGACATGTCACTTATCTCCCCCCCGGGGGTATTCCGGAGGGGGGGGGGAAAGGGAATAATCCATAGTCTCTTAAAAAAGTGATTAACCCAAGACTGGGACTATTCCCCGCCCCTAAATTTTCCCCAGTACGGACTGAATTACGTCCCATTTTAAGCCATGTGAACATAGCCTTATTGTACTTACTGAGTAAGCATGCAACATAGGCCCTTACTGACAATAGGGCATACCCATACATCCATTGTCTGAAAGGGAGTAATGTTATGGCTGATGGTGTATGTGGACCCCTATCCATCATTTCCTGGATTGTTGTGATATATTTGTCTGTCTGTATTCTGCTGATAGGATTTCAGGTGATATCTGTAGGTTACTCATCAAAAAAAAGTAAAAAGCTATATGAAATATATGCAGTTTTCTAAGAAAGTATAACACATTCATATTTACCTGGATAAAATTTGAGTTTCTCTCTGGTACACGGTGATGCACTTTACTGAACCAGCTATAAACAGTGATGGCAAAATTGTACTGAGGAAATCAATGATTTATCAGCTGGAAGGAGACCTTGATCTTTGGGTTATTTATCACAAATATCACCATCTACACAGTAGAAGTTATGTGAAGTCATTTGCCACAGAATGATTTATATAAAATTGGAAGGATGTTTCGGAGTGATTTACATGTACATCATGTATCGCGTCATCCATTTTCCCAAGCTCTGAATTTCTACAAAAATGTATAAAAATTAGGTAAAGAGTTACGTGTAAATTGTATTCTACAGAAACTGACATGTTCAAGGATTTTAAGCTATAATCCTTGAAATATATAGCATATACAAAGAACTGTGGTAAAGGTAAGTAAGACAACTCCATTCCATATGTCCTATTAGGACACTTCTATATCATGTGGAGGGTCATTCAATCTGGTGTGTGCCAATAGTAGATGTATGCAACATCTTGGGTATAACCGTTTCTGGTCCAAAGGAAACATACTGGATTGTACTACTTCCTAGGAGCACAATAAAGCTTACAGGAGTACTCTGGGTAATTCTCTGTATTATGACCAGGGCAGATCCTGAAAACCTGGTGCTAGACACAAGGACTCAAAGAACACTGCAGAAAGAACATCCATGTCATAGATTGTTCCCCTTTGTGCTGCAGTAGTTATAACGTAGTGAATCAGCTTAGAGTGCTACTTTAGGTTCCCCCATTAATGCTGACAGCAACAGCGCCCCCTACAGAACAGTCACTCTAATCACAGTGACGATTATTGTGCATAATATAACATTAACAACTACAGTGCCCCCTTAACAGTGACAGCCACAGCAACCCATTGAAGTGACACCCTCTGTACCCCCATAACAGTAACAGCCTCTGTGCCCCCATAACAATAACAGCCTTCATGATCCCATAACCGTGACAGCCTCCGTACCACATAACAGTGGCAGGCTCCATGACCCCATAACAGTGACAGCCTCCGTACCACATAACAGTGGCAGGCTCCATTACCCCATAACAGTGACAGCCTCCATACCCCATAACAGTGACAGCCTCCGTACCACATAACAGTGACAGCCTCCGTACCACATAACAGTGACAGCCTCCGTACCACATAACAGTGACAGCCTCCATACCCCATAACAGTGACAGCCTCCGTACCACATAACAGTGGCAGGCTCCATGACCCCATAACAGTGACAGCCTCCGTACTACATAACAGTGGCAGGCTCCATTACCCCATAACAGTGACAGCCTCTGTATCGCTTAACAGTGGCAGGCTCCATGACCCCATAACAGTGACAGCCTCCATACCCCCATAACATTGACAAGCACAGTGCCTCATAACAGTGACAGCCTCCATACCCCCATACCAGCGACAATCATTTTGTCCCATAACAGTCATAGACACTTTGCCCCCATACCATGACCACCAGAGTGCCCCATGACAGTGACAACCACAGTGCCCCGTAACAGTGACAGCCACAGTACCACATAACTGTAACAGACACAGTGCCCCCATAACAGTGACAGACACAGTACCTCCATGACAGTGACAGCCTCAGTGGCCCCATAATAGTATCAGTCACAGTACCCCATAGCAGTGCCAGCCACAGGGCCTCCTATTACAGTGAGTATTATCAAGTCTAACATAAAAGGGATATTGACAGAGACAGACACAATACCACAAGACAGCCTTTGGGTCTCCAAAAAAGTGAAGGGTTCCCAATGCCCCTTTGGCAGCAAAAAAGGCCCCCCCCAAAAAATATTTTAACAAACAACAATGTTTCCTTACACAAACATTTTATAAAACAAAACCAATTTTTTAACCCCCCTTCTTCCCAAGGTTTAACATTTGTAGCTAAAAGGGGGTATGTATTTTAAAAGTTTACAACTGGCCCCCTGGTACTGAGATGGGCCCAAAAGCCCCTTTCTCCCCCCCCACATAAAATTTACCCCATTTAATGTAATTCCCAAAAAACCCATAGATTGGGGCCCCTTTTTGCAGATTTTAAAGTTTGGCGCCCTATTTTAAGCCTAGATTGCCCCCCTAAAATTCACAGAGGGAATGGGTTAATGAAATTTTTAAAATAAAATTTTAAAAAACACTTCTAAAAAAATACAAAACCACAAATACCATTTAAGTAGAAATTTAAAAGCCATCACTTTCCCTATTGACATTTTCTACTCGAAGGGCGGGTCCCAAAGTTTTTCATTGTACCACACTGTTTAGTCAAACTGAGGTAAAACCCCCCAAACCCTCACACCTCCCAATGCAAAAGGGCGGGCCTTTTCCTATGGGCCTTCGGTATTTCCTACTTTTAAACCTGAAACATAAAAGGTATTGGGAAGTCACTTTCAAAATTTTTCATTTCGCATAACAAAGATAATGCCGTTTATTTTCCCCCAAAAGGAAATTTTTCTAAAATTTGTACTTGGACATAAAAAAAACCCCAGCTGCCATACAGCAACAGGGTAACAAAGGAAAAAAAAAAAGCTATAGGAAAAAAATAAAGTGTGTAAAATAAAAAAAAAGGGAAAGCAAAGCGGGAAAAAAGGAAAAGACATATTGCTATAGAAATTAAAACTAACCCCAAAATATTTTTTAAACAATATAAATAGTAAAAAGATTAAAACGGAAATGTTTGGCCCTTTGAAAAATACGGGGGGAGGGGAAAAGTAGAGGGCGATGAGAAAAAAAACAAACGTATTAAAAACTTTTTTTCCCCCACTCAAATTTTAAACCCAGGAGGATTTAACTTTCCCGTTGAACAAGAGATGTGGTAAACTCCAACTTAAAAATTTTCTTGTCTAACCCCGGGAAAAAGTTTCAGCCTCCGTCTTAAAGGAAGATTAAAAAAAGGGAAAAAATTCCCCCCCGGGCCAGAAGGGATTACCCCAAAAGTTTTCCCCCAAGAGGTTAATGATGTCATGATAGGGCCCCTTTTCCCTTTAAAATTCAAAAGGGGCTGTCTAATAAAGGGGTTTTGGTCCCCCAAAGGATTGGCGCTAGCAAATGGGGTTGGGCCCAAATTTTAAAAAAGGGGGGCAAAAAAAAGGGTCCAGGAAAATTAAAGGGCCATAAGCCTTTAACCTCTGTTTAGGTAAAAAGTTTGAAGGTTTTCTCAGAAAATGCTTTCCCTGGAGTATCTCACTGGAAAAAAAATTTAAAAACGCCTTTTTCCCCAAAGCCCTTGGGGGTTTTGAAGGATCGGCTTTCCCCCGTCCCAAAATAATCTCATCACCCTTTTAGGGGGAAGTCAGGCAGGGCCCCGGATCGGGGTTTTTTTCCCCAGGAGTCCCCTATAAACTAATTTTTCCCAAAGCATTTGGGTACGGTGGGGGCCCCCATAAAAGGGTTGGGTTTAAAAAAAATGAGAAAGCCTTGGGCCCGGGGGGGAAATATTTGCAATTTGGGGAAGTAAATTTGGCTCACTGATAAAAAAACAAAGGTAGTACTTGTGTGTGTCGGTTACAATTACTCAGTACTGGATCGCTGTTACTAGATGGGGTACCACAAAAGGGTCATGTATTGGCACTATCCTCTTTAACATTTTTCCATAATGATACTTACACAGGTAATACACAGTAAAATATCGATCCATATTTGCAGACGATACTAAGCCTTGTAATTTAATCAACACAGATATGAGATAATATGTTATTACAAAGGGATCTGAATAAGTTGGACCTTGGGCAGGAAATGGCGAGATGAGTTTAACACTGATGAAATGCAAGGTTATGCACACATGGGGATGAGAAATCCATTAACATGATTCCAGGTTAATGTGAAAAAAACACCGGTAAAAGTGACATGGAGAAGGACTGTGGTAATCCTGGTGTGAATCAACTTTAAACATAATTGTTGCATGCCAGTGTCAGCATCAGCAGCCAACAGCAAATAGGATCATGGGGTGCTTTAAAAGGGGCATAGAAGCGACTATGATGAGAACATTATTCTCCCATTATACAAGTCACTGGTAGACCAACATACATGAAATATTGTGATACAGTTTTGGGCACCAGTGCACAGGAAAGACATTGTAAGCATGACAGGTTACAAAGCCGGCAACAAAAATAATAAAAGGACTGGTTGGACTACAGTACAACAGACAATCTTTGGCAAATTTAGGGTTATTTATTTAAGAAAAGAAGGCTTCGGGGACATAATATACATATTTTAAATACATCAAAGGTACAATATAGAGATCTCTCCCAAGATTATTTAACACAGGGCTGTATCTAGAACAAGGGGGCATCCTTTTACGTCTTGAGGAACGAAAGTTTCCTACATAAACCATAGAAAGGGATTCTTACTGTAAGAGCATGAGACTATGGAATCACTGCCCAGAGAGGACTGGTCAATTGGTGAATTACAATAACCCAAGTCAAAAAGGGTTTGGATGCATTTCTGGAGCTGTAATATATAACAAGAAATAGTGACTAGATTCAGATAGGGTCCCATTGAGAACCAGGACATTTTTCTGACTGCCAGATTGAGTCAGAAGGATTCTTCCTAAAATAAGGAACAATTGGCTTCTCTACCTTCATTGGGGTATTTTTTGCTCTTCCTCTGGATCAACACCTTAGCACAATAGGCTGAACTAGATGACGACCGTTGTTTTTTTAGCCTTACAAACTATCGAAACTATAAACATGTGTAACCTATATGAATATGGTTAATTACATTACAGAGCTTCCACTGGAACGGCAATTCAATGTTCCTCTCTTCATTTGCTGCTATTACAAAGGTAGAAGATATTGTTCAACACCTATATCGCCCATTGTAGAGAGGCTCGTGTGCGGTCCAAAACGTTTACAGCCTGCACAGTATTCTCATTACCAACTCTTTACTCATCTCTATGATTATCCCGGGGAAGGGAAACGGGAAAGTCACAGCCAACCCTCATTGGACCGGGAAAGGGGTGAGTAACCCCAATAACCAAATTTAATTTTAATTTTAAAATATCCACGCTGTCACCATAGGTCTTTCATTATCTCCCCCACTGCCCTAAAACCACCAGGAAAAATCCTTTAAATTTTTTTTTTCCCTGCCAAAACCACCAGGGAAAGTAACATTAATCTTTTCCCTGCTCAAAAACCCCCGGGGGAAAACAACTTTAAACCCTTTTTTCACTGCCCCAAAGACCACCGGGGAAAAGTAGCTTTAAACCCTTTTTTAAACGGCCCTAGACCAACAGGTATAGTAGCATTAACCTTTAAACTGTCCTAGACCACCAGGGATAGTAGCATTAACCTTTCCACTGTCCTAGACCACCAGGTATAGTAGCATTAACCTTTCCACTGCCATAGACCACCAAGAATCCTTACATTAATTTTATTCCCCTCCCCTTGACCACAAGATTTTCCCTATTTCTTTTGGGACAATTCAAATCTTTTATGTAAAACCCTCAATGGGATCTCTGGGTCAGCCCCCCAACTGACCCAAAATGGGGGAAAAAACCAATAAGGCAATAGTGAAAAACATAAAATTTTTTCGTCCTAGGAAACCACTTTAAACCCACATTAAGCCCTTCCCTTTAAAGGGGAAACCTCCCCATTTTTTTTTTAAAAAGGGGTCTGCTGATATGGGCAAGAAAGGAGGGTGGGTAATAGGTAGGGGGCCTATATACTTCAGCTGTATGGAGCCCTAAAATTACTTATGGCAGCGATGCCTACATCAGCGGAAAGTATTTACAAGCTCTACAGGGGGAAAAACTTTGGGGAAATTTTTAAATTTTCCATTTTTCAATTTTAAAAACTTTTTTTACAGTGCCCCCTTGGTATGTTAAGTAATGACAGAATAAACTGTAACATGCTGATGCCTGCCATATTGTGATTTACCATTCTAAATGCTGATTAATAAATCAATTCCTCGGTTTTTTCTCACTTTAACCATCAGGTGCATACATCTTATTTCCTACTAAAATAAGAATTTTCATTCATCTTTCACATATAACAAATATTTCATCACCGATGGCTAGAAAAAAAAGTAAAGACAAAATGCATTATGATGTGATAAATACAATATGAATGCCAACTGACATAGTCATGGACAATATTTAAGAGATTGTGGTTTGTATTGGAATTGTTTTTATTCACAACCCAATTTTCTGTGAATAATTGCACATTAGGCAAAAATGATCTCTGTATTTAAAGGTAGGCTTAGACTGGCCCATAGAGGAATAGGGAAAACCCTCAATGGGCAGCTGAACTTGGTAGACTCCTGGACATGGCAGGACTGGAGCTTCATTTCAGGGAGAAAGGTAGGAAAAGAGGAGCAGAAGGCAAGAGGAAGTGTGCAAGAGTCATGTACAGAAGCTATAGAAGGGGCCAAAAGAATCAACTCTGCTAGTAGACCCAAAGAATCCTCTATAGTGGTGGACCCAAAGAATCCTCTTCAGTGGTGGACCCAAAGAATCCTGAGTGTCTGTGGAGAAAGTCAAAGCTACCTGCAGACTTTCTGAACTACAAATTCATGCTCAGGACCTACCACACTGCCCTTCACTGCGCCAAACAAAAATATTTCACCTCCCTCATCTCAACACTACACAACAACCCAAAATGTCTGTTTGACACCTTCCACTCCCTCCTCAGGCCCAAAGCTCAGGCCTCGGTCACTGACCTCTGTGCTGATGACCTGGCCACTCACTTCAAAGACAAAATTGACAGCATCTGGCAAAACATCACATCACAAAACCAAATTAACACCCATCCTGTCCCTCCCCGCACATCCTCTAATCTGCTCTCAGTCCATGACCCGACATCAGAAGAAGAAGTGTCCAGGCTTCTCCTGTCTGCTCGCCCCACCACTTGCTCTAGTGACCCCATTCCCTCCCACCTTGTCCAGTCCATTTCTCCAGCTGTCCTCTCTCACCACACTACAATCTGTAACCTCTCTCTCTCTCCACTGGGATCTTCCCATCTTCCTTTAAACACGCTGTTATAACTCCCTTACTTAAAAAGCCCTCTCTGGACCCCTCCTGCGCCGCCAACTACCGACCAGTCTCTAACCTGCCCTTCATCTCCAAACTCTGGAATGCTTGTCTACTCTCCGCCTGATCCGCTATCTCTCTGCTAACATCTCTCTTGACCCTCTGCAATCCGGTTTCCGCACCCTACACTCCCACGGAAACTGCTCTTTCTAAAGTTCAAATGATCTCCTGACAGCAAAATCTCAGGGTAACTACTCATTGTGCTGCTTCTTCTGGATCTCTCTGCAGCGTTTGACACTGTGGATCACCACCATCTCCTCAGCATGCTCCGTACCATCGGTATCCATGACACCGCTCTCTCTTGGTTCTCTTCCTACCTCTCTGACCGCTTCTTCAGTGTCTCATTTTCCGGTTCTACCTCCTCTCCTCTCTCTCTTGCTGTCGGGGTTTCTCAGGATCCGTTCTTGGTCCTCTCCTCTTATCACTCTACACAGCCCCCATTGGACAAACCATCAGCAGATTTGGCTCCCAGTACCATCTCTACGCTGATCACACTCAACTATACACTTCACTTCCTCCCCAGACATTACTCCTGCCCTGCTACAAAACACCAGTGACTGTCTGTCCGCTGTCTCTGACATCATGTCCTCTCTCTATCTTTCAAACTAAACCTCACTAAAATTGAACTTCTAGTCATCCCACCATCTACTAACCGACCTCACCCTGCTATTTCTCTCTCAGTGTGTGGTACCATCATAACTCCTAGGCAGCAGGCCCGCTGTCTGGGGGTTATACTAGACTCTGATCTGACCTTCACCCCTATATCAAATCCCTTGCCCGCTCTTGTCACCTGCACCTCAAGAACATCTCCAGAATCCGTCTATTTCTCACTGTGGAAACAACTCAAACTCTCATTGTTGCTCTTATTCATTCTCGTCTTGACTACTGTAACTCCCTACTTGTTGGTCTCCTCTCTGTAAACTCTCCCCTCTCCAATCTGTCCTGAATGCAGCAGCCAGGCTTGTCTTTCTTTCCAGCCGCTATACTGATGCCTCTACCCTGTGTCAGTCTCTGCACTGGCTGCCTATTCAGTACAGAATACAACATAAACTCATCACTCTCACACATAAGACTCTCCACAGAGCTGCACCCCCATACATCTCCTCCCTTATCTCTGTCTACAAAACCCTACCCGCTCTCTCCGCTCTGCTACTGATCTAAGACTACACACCTCACTCTTCCGAACCTCCCATGCCCGTCTCCAAGATTTTGCACGATTGCACCAGTTCTCTGGAACATGTTACCCCATGTGATCAGGCACACTCACAACCCTCACAGTTTTAAGTGCGCTCTGAAACTCATCTTCTTAGACAAGCCTATCAAGATCCCTAATTGTCAACCCCCCAAATTCTGTCACAGATTCGTTACTTCCTGCACTTTGGCACCCACAGGCACTTATCTGTATATAGATGTAATGGTTGGGATGGCAGGTTCATCCACATTTTATGTGTACTACCCTATATTTATGTAACATGCTGGTCCATTGTAAACCAAGCCCTTGTCACCCTTTGTTTCACCCATACACCCTAATAGATTGTAAGCTCTTGCGAGCAGGGCCCTCACACCTTGTGTATCATTTGTCAGTAGCTTTTTTATAATGTAATGTCTGGTTTGTCTGTGCTTATTCCCTCTATATTGTAAAGTGCTGCGGAATATGTTGGCGCTATATAAATAAAGATTATTATTAGTGGTGGACCCAAAGAATCCTCTTCAGTGGTGGACCCAAAGAATCAATTTAACTGATGGATCCAAAGAATCAACTTCACTGGTGGGCCCCAAGAAACAACTTCACTGGTGGGCTCCAAGAAACAACTTCACTGGTGGGCTCCAAGAAACAACTTCACTGGTGGGCTCCAGGTACCCCAGTCTGACACTGCGTAAAAGGGTATTCCTATCTCATTAATAAGCTTTAAACATGCAGGTAAAGGAAATATGGATTATTACCACATACATTGCTGATTTTGTTTCATTTCAGGGTTAGAGCTGTTCTTACCTCCTGCTTGTTTACACAATCTTTTTTAGTTACTGACCACCTCTCTCTGCTCTAGCAGTGGTCATTCTAGTGATGTCATTCCCTGCCAGGCTTGGCCCACAGGGGAGCAGAGGAAGTCCTCAGTGGGCATAGTGGCTCCTGTATATAGTGGGCCCCTAGGCATGCTTTTCAGAGAGAAAGGTGGAGAAACAAAGAATCAGTGCAAGGGTCATGTGCAGTGTGTGCAGTAATGTACAGTAGCTGAAGAGCACTCCCCAATCATCAACTTCACTGGTAGGCTTTAAGTATCAACTCCACTGCCCCAGACACCTCAGTCCAACTCTGCTCCTCATTGTATTTTATCAGCAAGATGGAGCTTGTATCTCAGTCTCTGATCAGGGAGCAGCTTTGTCCCATCCTGACAGGTCTGCAGAGCACATGTAGTAGCTAACAATGTACCTTGGTAGCATTTTAGGTTTCCTCTCTTACACGAAGCTTCCTCTCATGACAAACACAGCTCTACTAGCTTACATTAATATACAGACATCCTGCTTGGACAGTGCCATTGTTTTTCATAACCCCTCCATCAGTAATGTCACTGTTAGGGTATGTTCACACGGCTTATTTTGAAGCATAATTGCGCACGTATTTCGCCATGTATTGCACTTTATACGTGGCTAAATGTGCGCCGCAATTACGGTAATTCATAGCTCTCATTGAGAGATATGGATTACGCGTCGTCCCCCCACGCGTACAATACTATTGTAATGTATGCCCTGGGGCGAGAATTGACATGTCAATTGTTAGCAGCGAATACGCGCCGCTGACAATGCATGTTTATGGGGCCGGCACCCGGACGGCCCTCCTGACCAGATCACAGTCTGCACAGGAAGTGTGAGCTTGAAGTGGCTTTAAGGAGAAACAGCTAGATGGGACAACCCATTTAAATTACTAACAGTTCAGGAGCTTCACAAGGGATTTGGCAATTTACCCTTTTAAGGCCGATTGAACCAAATTTAACTCCTTAGCCCCTTTTTCACTTTGGTCTTCAAATACAACATCTAAGCCTTAGTGTCAACTCTCAGGGTCTTATCAGACTATGTCTCACATTGCTTTTTATTGACAAGACAAAGCATGGGGCTTCAAGAACTGATAGGGCACGTCTCCACGGCACAGGACGAATACTGGTCGGTTTATCCAACCGGTACTTGTTCGGGTTTTGTGCCGGCCACAGAGGGACGGCATTTCTCCGCAATGAACGGAAAAAAGCTCTCCCCCTTCCTATCGACGTGTTCATATTCCGTCCGAAAACCGGACGGAAGAATGAACATATACAATGTTTTTCAAACCGCCGGGTGGAAAACCCGTACAGTGAGGACTGCTGCACGGGTTTTTCATAGCGCCACATGTAAAAGTTTGCAGCCGGTTATTCAGACGGTTTGTAAAACCGTAAAACGCCTGAATAACTGGCTGCAAACCGCTGCCTTGGGCACATGGCCTTAGCGTTTGTTCAAACAGCGTTTTTTGATGCTTATTTTGGGGGGCATTGCATGCCCAATACTTCTCTAAATAAGCTTTAAAAACGCCTGTAGAGCGTTTCCCATTTACTATTATGTAAAATCAGCGTCATCATCAACACTAAAGTATAGAGGGTGAGAAATCTGCCTTGGACAGACCGCATTGCTTCCTCATTGAAATTCCGTGCTTGCCAGTGCAGAATTTTCAATGGCGATACAACGGGTTTTCGCTT